>JANAVB010035329.1:0-108283 GCA_029216955.1 Iris pallida
GCGACAAACACTTCTTTTTCTTTTGTGTTTTGGATCAGTGATGGAAGCGGTTTCGCATAAGTAAAACTGAACATTAAAATCTGCAGTAGAATCCCTTCTTTACCACTTCTTGTTATCCAAACACCATACAACACACAATTATACCTATGTTAGCTTCTAAGGAATAGGAGTTCTATATTAGCATAGTATATTAAGTCATGTACTCGATACAACCCGCGCTCATTGATCTCACGGTTGTCTACTGAAAATTGATTGATGTTTGGTATAACAAAGTTTGATGTATGCCTATGGTATTGACATGATGTTTTGTGGTCGACTTGGCAGTTGCCAACTTGACATTGATTGATTTACCTGGTCTGACAAAAGTTGCATGTATATTTTTTTCTTGGTAATTTTTCACCAAGAGAAAACCAAGTGACATAACATAGCATAGAATAATCCTATTGGCAAAAGACTTGCTGCTCTCTATTAACATTTTTTGATGTACCTGTTTTAAACTTGTAACGATTTATGTCTATTTTTATAAGATTTATGTCCTATCAAGAGCTAGTTTTTGGTTGCTCCTTGACTCTTATTGTAGGTCGATCCTGTAGGGTCATCCGTAAATCCGACCTTTATTGAATCACGGTAAGCCTGGAGTTGCCCAAGCATAGGAGTTGTCCAATTCGAAGTCTTGTCTAACTTACCCTAGGCCGCCCTGCCTGGAGTGATCGAATAACGGGGTTTTTGACAATCAACTTTTGCTGCTTAGAAAACTTCTACTCGAGACATCTCTCTCTCTCTCTCTCTCCTCTCTCTCTCTCCTCTCTCTCTCTCTCTGCGTAATGTGAAGAAAGACGTTTCTCAGTCAGACGGCTACTGAAGCCACATTATTTCCTCTGTTGATGTACTAATTTAATTAGTACACATATGTTCCATCACTTTAAGAGTTTGAACTTAGAGATCTATTAATAATTACGGTTTGCTCTATGTATATCCTAATGCAGAGACATGCCATGTTTTCAATATACTAGAAACGCATATTTGAAGACACAAAAGTTGAACATGATGATCAAGAAGTTCATTTGTTCACAAGTAATTTTTGTTTGAGCTCCTTATTCTTAATATTGTGTTTCCTTTTAGCACACTCTCTGGTTTTGATGTCCCGAGCTCTTTCTGTTTGCCTACGCAATCATCATAGCCTAGATATCTTTCAGGATCAATTAAAATGCTGCTAATTTTTATCAGTATACACTGTTACTTTGCTGTTTTCAGATTATTGTTGTGATATCACTAACCGAGTAGCAATGGCACCGTAAAGTTTCCTCATAATTGTTATCGCAGAGACTTAGCCTCGCTCTCTCTCTGATGGCGACCATCACCTTCTTCTTCAGCAAGATCTTCCGCCTTCCTCCATCTTCACCTCCCTATTATGATCCCCCCTCTTCACATCCCATTCTTTCCTTCCTCCCCTCCTCTTTTCTTCTTTTGTAATGGATTCCAATTCTCTTCCCTCTTTCACTGAAGTTATTGAGAAACTTGGTTCTCTATTTTCTTCTACCACATCAAACTTCCCTGATACTTCCATCAAATCCTACTCTAACCCACAGGCTGAATGGCAAAGCTATCTTTTCTTCAGAATTCTTTCCAAAAAGCTTTATCCTTCACACATCATAGCCTCCACTGTCTCAAAGATGTGGACGCAAAGGGAATGTCAAGGTATCTGAGTATTTTGATGGTTCTTTCTCTGCAAAATTTGAAAATTCAGATGATCGACCACATACTGGACAATGGTCCATGGAAGTTCAACAAACACCTACTCATTCTCGAGCGGTGCCTTCCTAATAAGCTACCAGGCGAGTATTCCTTCACAAAACGGAGTTCTGGGTGCAATTCCATGGTTTGCCTGTGAATCTACTCTCCATTGAATTTGTATCAACCCTGGCTGCAAAATAGGATCGTGGTTTGGGAAAGAAACGCGAAACCTTTCCCCAAACCGGAGAGTACCTGCGAGAGGACCGAGCAATACAACGCACGAACCAAAAACAACCACACAAAAACAGTCCACGCAGACACAGAGAATTTTTGACGTGGAAACCCTTGCGGGAAAAACCACGGGACGATCGGAGTCCAACCCTGAGAAGCCTCCACTAATGGAATAGAAGAATTACACCCTCTACAAACTCCTCCGATCCAAATCGGATCCCCACAACACTCAGAGATAAGAACAATGATCACAAGGCTACGAAGAACGAGAACGACGAGTAGAGATTACCCGAAACACGATCTCCTTCGAAAAACGACCTTCGATCCTCCGTCTTCTTCTCCGAAGTTGCAATGGCACTCTTGCCTCCTTCTCTCTCAAACTTTGTGTTGTCCAATGCTTGCAATTATAAATTAGGGTTGAGAAAACTCAATATAACTCCCCAATCCCGCAACCAACCTGGACCGTTGGATTAGATCCAATGATGAAAACTCATCCTAAAATCCGCTTCAGCCCCCGACGACACAGAGTTCGGCCAGAACTCTGTGTCAAGCATCCAGAACCTCACCCCACAGTACTGGAGTGGCCAGACCGAGTTCGGCCCGAACTCGCCATGGGACCGAGTTCGGCCCGAACTCGGATCCCCTGTTCCAGAATCTCCCCCTGGGCAGCAACAGCAGCAGCGACTCTACGTCGCCCACTTCCCGAGCTTCTTCGACACACGAACGGCGCTCGTCGCACTCCGGGGTCTTCTCCACATAGGTTGGGAACCCCACCCACTCCAACAAATCTCCCCCTTCACAACTATGGGGAGGACGTCGTCATCCCGACGATCTGCCTGCAGTACTCAAACTTCCCCCTTGGTAGAATCTTCGTAAACATATCAGCTCCGTTGTCGTCTGTATGCACCTTCTCAAGCTCCGCGTCCTTCTTCTCAACCACATCCCGTATCCAATGATACCGGGTCTCGATGTGCTTGGACCGGCTATGAAACGTCTGATTCTTCACAAGGTGGATAGCACTCTGACTGTCGCAAAGCAAAGTATACTGCTCTTGCTTCAGTCCCATTTCCTGCAACAGCTTCTTCATCCATAACAGCTCCTTGCAAGCCTCCGTCGCCGCAATGTATTCCGCCTCCGTCGTCGACAAGGCAACACACTTCTGCAACCGCGACTGCCACGATACTGCTCCTCCCGCAAACATCATCACGTAGCCCGAAGTCGACCGCCTCGTGTCTACATCTCCAGCCATATCAGCATCGGTATACCCGACCAGCTTCGGCTCGTCACCACCAAAGGAAAGTCTCCAACCGGCAGTGCCCTGAAGGTATCGTAGAATCCACTTGACCGCACTCCAGTGTACCCTTCCAGGATTCGAAAGATACCTGCTAACCGTACCAACTGCATGAGCAATATCTGGCCTCGTACACACCATAGCATACATCAGGCTTCCCACAGCTGAAGCGTATGGAACCCGCTCCATATCTTCCTTTTCGTCCTCGGTAGATGGACACTGCTCCTCAGTGAACTTAAAGTGAGCCGCGAGGGGGGAACTCACTTTCTTCGACCCGTCCATCCCGAAACGCTGAAGTACCCGGTGAATGTACTTCGTTTGGGACAAGTGTAGCAGCTTGGACTCTCTCTCTCGGCTGATCTCCATCCCAAGAATAGTCTTCGCTACGCCCAAATCCTTCATAGAGAAGACCGCGCCCAGTTGGCGCTTCAACTCCGCTATCCTAGTGGCATTTCGACCCACTAATAGCATATCATCTACATAGAGCAATAAAATGATGAAATCATCCTCGGCAAAATACCTCACAAATGCACAATGGTCCGACGTCGTCCGTGCATAACCATGCTCCCCCATAAACGACTCGAACTTTCTGTACCACTGCCTCGGAGCCTGCTTCAGACCATACAAGCTCTTCCTCAACCGGCAGACCAAATGTGACTTGCCCTTCTCACAGAATCCCTCCGGCTGCTCCATGTACAACTCCTCCTCAAGATCACCGTGGAGGAACGCCGTCTTCACATCCATCTGCTCGACCTCCAAGTCGAAACTGGCTGCTAATGCTAGCACCACCCGAATAGACGAATGCTTGACGACAGGCGAAAAGATCTCATCATAATCCACGCCTTTCCGCTGACCGTAGCCCTTGACTACCAGCCTCGCTTTGTATCGAGGGCGAGTAGCATCATCCGTCTGCTTCACTCTGAACACCCATCGATTCTTCAAAGCCTTCTTGCCCTTTGGCAACCGCACCAGATCATAAGTAGAATTGGTGTGCAAGGAACTCATCTCCTCCTGCATAGCCACCATCCACTCCTGCCTGTGTTCGTCTTCCATAGCCTCTGCGAAACTTTCGGGCTCTCCCCCGTCAGTCAGTAGCACATACTCATCCGGCGAGTATCTCGTAGATGGTCGACGATCCCTGTTGCTCCTTCTCAGTGGAGCCACTGGTGCTGGCTGTATACCGACAGCCTCCTCCCCTTCAGGAACTACCTCTCCGGCATGCTCATCCTCCTGAGGGACACCCTGACCACCATCAGCAGGCTGATGATCAAGGTTGGGAGCAACTCCATGTACCGGCTCCCCCATAACTGGATCCTCCGCGATGTCTTCTGGAAACTGCTCGAAGCGAAATGACTCTAACTCAGGCAATTCCTCAGCCTCAGAAGGCGTCTCGGAATCCTGAGTGTTGGTCATGGTCTGATCCTCGACGAACACCACGTCCCTGCTTCTGTAGAGCTTTCCTTCCACTGGGTCGTAGAGTCTATAGCCAAACTCATCCCGACCGTAGCCGACAAAGACGCATCGCCTCGTCTTCGGCTCAAGTTTGGTCCTCTCGTCCTTCGGTACATGCACGAAGGCCTTACAACCAAACGCCCGCAGGTGACTGTATGACGGCTCTTTGCCGTACCATACTTTATCAGGCACATCACCCTGCAAAGGAGCACTAGGAGACAAATTAATAATATAAGCAGCTGTGAGAAGAGCCTCACCCCAATAACTGCCCGGCAAGTTTGCTTCTGACAGCAAACACCGCACCCTCTCCATCAGTGTCCTGTTCATGCGCTCCGCTACACCATTGAGCTGAGGTGTCTTTGGCGGAGTCTTCTGGTGTCGTATCCCTTGCTCTCTGCAATACGCATCAAAGGGACCGATGTATTCGCCGCCATTGTCGGACCGAACACACAACAACTTCTTGCCCGTCTCCCTTTCAACGGAGGCCTGAAACTCCTTGAAAGTAGGCAGCACCTGATCCTTGGTCTTTAAGGCATAGACCCAAACCTTCCTGGAACAGTCATCAATAAAAGTCACAAAGTAAGAAGCACCACCAAGAGATTTTACCTTCATAGGACCGCAGACATCCGAGTGAATCAACTCGAGCAACGCCGGCTTCCTCGAACTTGGGTGACTCTGGAAAGACACCCTATTTTGCTTCCCAGCCAAACAGTGCGTGCATTTCTCCAACTTTGTAGACTTGAGCCCCGGAATCACCTTCCTGTTCACCAAGTAGCTCATCCCCTTCTCGCTGATATGGCCGAGCCGCCTGTGCCACAACTCGGTAGACGCATCACTGACTGCGTTCACCTCCTGTGCCCCCTGTGCGCTCCCCTCCATATAGTAGAGACCGGACTTCTTGCTTCCTCTGGCAATCACCAACGAACCTCTGGAAAGCTTCCACTGACTATTCCCGAAGAGACTGAAGAATCCCTCGTCATCCAACCTTCCAACCGACACCAGGTTGAAACGGATATCAGGGACGTGACGAACATCCTTGAGAACAAGAACCGCACCCGTCTTCGTTCTCAAATGCACATCTCCAATGGCAACCGCCTTCGACACATCTCCGTTGCCCATCTTCAACACGCCACAGTCGCCTGTCGTGTAAGTGGCAAACAGTGTCCTATTGTGAGATACATGTGCTGAAGCCCCTGAGTCCACCAGCCAAGAATTGTCATCGCAGGCGAGGTTAGTAATGACCTCATCACCTACGACGATCACATCGCCTCCATGCGTCGAGGCCGCCGCTGTAGTGTTCTCTTCTTGCTTCCCCTTGTCGCCCTTCTTCTCCTTCTTCCAAACGAAACAATTCCGCTTGATATGGCCCTTCTTACCGCAATGGTAACACTCTGAGTCCTCGTACCGACCTTTGGACTTCCCCCTGCTCTTGTCTCTGCCACCACCTGGACCCCTGCTTTTGCCCCTTCCGCGGCTCTCTGAAACCAATGCCTCTGAGTGGTGGGATGTGGATGAAGTGCCCTGAGAACGTCTCCGCATCTCTTCATTCAACACCCCGCTCTTGGCAAACTCCAGACTGACCACGCCCTCTGGAGCAGAAGCGATCATAGATACTCGTACGGTCTCCCACGAGTCTGGCAAGGTACACAGCAGCCACAGTCCCTGAACTTCGTCGTCGAACTTGACTCCCATAGAAGATAACTGGTCAACCACGTCCTGGAAATCACTCAAGTGATCCGTAATAGACGCCCCATCCTTGTACCGCAGACCCATCATCGTTCGGATCAGGAACAACTTGTTTACCCCGGTCTTCTTCGCATACAAGGATTCCAGCTTATCCCATAACGTCTTCGCGTGCTCAATATTGGCAACGTGATTGTACACGTTCTCATCAACAAACTGCCGTATGTACCCACACACCTGTATGTGCTCGAACTTCCAGTCCTCCTCGGATTTATCACTGGGCCTCTCGGATGCAAACACAGGTAGATGCAGCTTCTTGACAAATAGCAAATCCTTCATCTTGCTCCGCCAATAATGATAGTTTGTGCCATTAAGGTTCACCATGCGCACCGGCTTCGCGTCCATCTCTCCTCTCTGGTTCCTCTGTCAACTCCTGACACCCTTTGAACCCAAAGCTCTGATACCACTCTGTTGGGAAAGAAACGCGGAAACCTTTCCCCAAACCGGAGAGTACCTGCGAGAGGACCGAGCAATACAACGCACGAACCAAAAACAACCACACAAAAACAGTCCACGCAGACACAGAGAATTTTTGACGTGGAAACCCTTGCGGGAAAAACCACGGGACGATCGGAGTCCAACCCTGAGAAGCCTCCACTAATGGAATAGAAGAATTACACCCTCTACAAACTCCTCCGATCCAAATCGGATCCCCACAACACTCAGAGATAAGAACAATGATCACAAGGCTACGAAGAACGAGAACGACGAGTAGAGATTACCCGAAACACGATCTCCTTCGAAAAACGACCTTCGATCCTCCGTCTTCTTCTCCGAAGTTGCAATGGCACTCTTGCCTCCTTCTCTCTCAAACTTTGTGTTGTCCAATGCTTGCAATTATAAATTAGGGTTGAGAAAACTCAATATAACTCCCCAATCCCGCAACCAACCTGGACCGTTGGATTAGATCCAATGATGAAAACTCATCCTAAAATCCGCTTCAGCCCCCGACGACACAGAGTTCGGCCAGAACTCTGTGTCAAGCATCCAGAACCTCACCCCACAGTACTGGAGTGGCCAGACCGAGTTCGGCCCGAACTCGCCATGGGACCGAGTTCGGCCCGAACTCGGATCCCCTGTTCCAGAATCTCCCCCTGGGCAGCAACAGCAGCAGCGACTCTACGTCGCCCACTTCCCGAGCTTCTTCGACACACGAACGGCGCTCGTCGCACTCCGGGGTCTTCTCCACATAGGTTGGGAACCCCACCCACTCCAACACTGTGAAGCCCATATCTTCAACTGAAGCTTCTAACTGGAGTCTTTTTGCTCGAGTGAAAATTCAAATCAATATTGCAGATCCTCTTATTAGACGACTCCGTGTCTTGATGGGAAATAATTCTTATTGCACTGTCGACCTCAGGTATGAAAGGCTCACTAAATTTTGTGATTTCTGTGGTAGATTGGGACACGGTGTTAAGAATTGTGCTACTCATATGGAGTTTTCGTCTATGAATGATGATGCATGGACTGAAGATCAGAAATTGCAGTTATCGACTCTTCTTGGAAAGAGGCTTGATGATTCGATCCGTGTCAACCATTCCTTAAAATTCAAGGAACAGAGTAACTCTTCTGTCAACTCTAAACATAATTCTTCTTTTGTAAAAGATTCCATCCACCCTAGTCTTGACGAAGCTACTACAGTTCATCACAAATCCACTACTGTCAATTTACCTGTTACTCGATCTTCTGATATGCCTAGTTTATTGAGGGATCCACCTCACAAAGTTGATTCCTCAAATCATATATCAGTATCTGTATCACCGGCGGATACGTCCCCGGCGATGACTGCTGTTCATGACTCATCACCGCCCACATCTTCTTCAATAACTGTCCCTATTTTCCCTCCACATATCTCGCCCACTCTCTCATCACCAATCCTTTTTTCAAATACCACTACTACACCAATACAAAATTCAGTTACTGCCACATCTAACAAACCTGTTGTTAATTCTTACCAAATATCATCCATTCCTAACTACCCAAATTCATCCTCTGACATCATCAACCATATCAACCTCCCTCCAAACTCTACTACAAACACCTACTCATCCTCTTCGACCAATAATAATTCATCGAGTTTCATTACTGTTTCTGATACTCTGTCTAATCATGTTTCCGATACTCTCCCTAATCTTCTTTCAGACAATCTCCTAGGTCCACAACAGAAACTCCATAATCATAACTCTATCACCCTCATCTCTGATCATAGTCACACCTTTTCCTCACTCCTCTCCTCTCTTTCCCAGCAGAAATCTCTACAGAAATCTCCCCTTTCCTCATCTGAAATTTCTACAGAAATTCCCATGCTTACTACTCCCTCTTCTAGAAATAACTCCAAACGACTAAGAGCAATACCTTCTGATGCTTCTTATGACCCTGAACTTATCAGACCTAGCAAAAGACTGACACAACATGGTGATGATGATATAGGCGCGGCTGGCCTTCAACAGCCTCCTGACTCATGATTCTTTCATGGAATTGTCGGGGTTTGAGGAATGACCCGACAATTCGTACTCTTAAATCATTCCTCCGTGCATCTAATCCAAGCATCATCTTCCTAACTGAAACAAGATGCTCGTCAAATCAAGCAGAAACCATTGCGACTGGACTTGGCTTTGATCAATTCTCTGCAATCTCTTCTAAAGGTCATTCTGGTGGCCTTCTTTTATGTTGGAAGAATGATATTAGTCTGAATATTCTCTATTCCACTGATAACTTCATTCAAGCAGCACTTCATGATACTGGAACCAACAATATATGGAACATTTTCTTTCTGTATGGTCCTCCTGTGGTAGCTGAAAGGAGGAATTTCTGGTTGCAACTAGAACTCATCATTAATTCTATTACCAACCCATGGATTTGCATTGGAGATTGTAATTCAATTCTTTGTGCTGAAGAAAAACGAGGAGGGAATACTTTCAATTATCATCATCATAAGCACTTTATCAAATGGTTCAATAACGTGGAAGCTATGGATATTGGATACTCAGGACCTGCTTACACTTGGAATAATCGTAGAGATCCTAAAAATAATATTGCGGAAAGACTTGACAGAGCAATGGTTGATACCAAGTGGCGTTCCCTTCATCCCAAAGCCATTATCCTTCATCTTCCTAGTATCAATAGTGATCATAATCCTATACTGTTAAGACTGACTTCTTCTCCCTCTCGAAGACACCATTCTAATCGATTTGAAGCTGCCTGGGCTCAAGAACCTGATTTTCCTCGAGTGCTTGCTGATATGTGGGGTAAACTCAGTGCCAAAGAACTACTTCCCAGATTAAAATCTCTACTGCCTAGACTCAAATCCTGGGGTAATAATCGAATTGGCAGTCTTGATAAGGATATTAAGTTCCTTGAAGTAAAACTTCTTCTAATTCAAAGTCAGCCTCCTACTGATATGTCCCAAGAAGAAGAAAGGATTACTCAAATCTTGTTGAACAAACTTCATATGCAAAAAGAGCTTTACTGGAAACAACGCTCAAGTATTTCTTGGTTACGGGAGGGGGATAAGAACACACGCTTCTTCCATCTTTCTGCCACTGTTTGTCATCACAGGAATCTAATCCATTGTATCAGAAATGTGAATGGTGAGGTCATGACTTCTCAGGAAGAGATAATCAATGAATTTGAAGCACATTTCATATCTCGATTTCAGAAAGTAGACACGCAGCCGGTCCCCAACCATATTCTTGCAGAACTACATAAATTATCTTCTACTGATTGCGAGAGTATCAGCTCAATTCCTTCTGCAGAGGAAATCAAGTCTGCCATCCATAGCATGGGGCCGTACAAATCACCTGGACCTGATGGATATCCAGCTTACTTCTTTCAGAAATACTGGAATGTGGTTGGAGTGGAGGTAATTCATCTTATTCAAAAAAAATTCCAAACTGGCATTATGCCTGATATGCTGAACCATACTCACATCACCCTCATTCCTAAATCTCAATGTCCATCTACACCCAATGATTTTAGACCTATAGCTCTCTGTAATGTCCTCTACAAGGCTATAACCAAAATCTTAGCTAACAGAATTCGTCCTCATCTCCAGCACCTAATCAATCCTCTGCAAAATGCGTTTATTCCTGATAGATTCATTGGAAACAATGTGATCATTGCTCATGAACTTTTCCATTCTATCTCGAAATTTGGTAATACCAATAGCTCTTTTGCTCTTAAACTTGACATGTCTAAGGCCTATGATAGGTTGGATTGGGGTATCATTAGTCAGTCTCTTCTCAGTTTTGGTATTAGAGGTAAATCCCATGATCTTCTCATGACTTGTATTTCCTCAACATCATTTGCAGTCTTAGTTAATGGTGTTCCAACTAAAACATTCTATCCTAGTTGTGGTATTCGCCAAGGTTGCCCTATCTCCCCATATCTATTCATCATGAGTATGGAGATCTTATCCACTTTCATCCTTATTATGGAACGGAACTCTTTATATGATAGTGTTAGACTTACGAGATGTCCAATCAAATTCTCTCACTTAGCATTCGCTGATGATATCTTGCTTTTTGGTAAATGTTCACTGCATAATATAACACAGGCTAAAATCATTATTCAGACATTTGAATTATGGTCAGGCCAACGTGTTAATTTTGATAAGTCATCTATCTTTTTTTCAAAGAAGACTGATCCATACATGAGCCAACTATATCAAAATCTCCTTGGTGTTAAACTTATGCGCTCTACTGATAAATACTTGGGTCATAGAATCTTACAATCTAAATCCAGAATTAATACTTTCTTAGATCTCCTTACCTCTAGTATCTCCAAGCTAAAAGGTTGGCAAAGAGGTTGTTTGTCTCATGCTGCACGTACGGTTCTTATCAAGTCTACTCTTTCATCACTACCTACATATCATATGTCATCCTACTTCATTCCTAAGAAAGTTACTAACACTCTCACTAAACATCAACGGGATTTCTGGTGGGGGACTGACACCAATACTAGAAAACTTCATTTTACAAATTGGGCTAAATTCACTCAACCGAAATTCCAGGGAGGTTTGGGTATTCGTGATCCTCATATTCTTAACTCATCTCTCATACTCAAATTATCTTGGCGTTTTCTAACGGATACCAATTCGGTTTGGGTTAATTTGCTAAGATGTAAATATCTTCACTCTTCAACATTCTGGGAAGCAAGAGAGTCAAGCAATGGTTCATGCATATGGTCCAGCCTTCTAAAGAGCAGATCCTTTCTTAATGGGAATGTCATATGGTCAGTTGGAGATGGTTCAAAAATTAATATCTGGACGGATCCTTGGGTTCCTAGTATTCCAGAAAATAGAGTCTCTGGATATCCCTTTGCAAGAAGTTGGGTTACTTCAGTCAGTGAACTTATTAACAGTGAGGCTTTTACTTGGAAGGAAAATCTAATCCTCTTACTCTTTGGAAGGAAAATCTAATCCTCTTACTCTTTCCCCCATTCGAAGCTGCTGCTATTTTGAAGATTACATTGTCTCAGAACTGTACATCTGATCAGCTTTTCTGGAAGCATACCAGTGATGGAATCCTCACAACAAAATCAGCTTATCGTGCCATTCATACTACTCTTCACAATACTATTCCTACATCTGACATCTCTTGCTTTGCTGAATGGAAGAAGTTTTGGTCGCTCAATAACATTTGTCCCAAAGTGTTATTATTTGCTTGGCGAGTACTCACAAATTCATTACCCACAAAAGAAAATATCCACAGACGGATCAATGACATTGATGCTGTATGTCCACTCTGCAAGGTATGTATTGAAACTACTGACCACCTTCTTCTTCATTGCCCTATTACAGGTACTTCTTGGCAAGGAAATGTCTCAGTTGCTAGACACATTCAGTCCCATACAACTGTCTACAACCTTATCTCTACCTTGCTCAAGGAGGGAGACATCTCTGCTATAACATCTTGTCTATACCAAATGTGGGCAATTTGGAAAACTAGGAACAAAGCTATTTTCAACAATATGGCTATTACATCATCTGGAATTCTGCATGAATCTTCCTCTCTTCAAGTTAAATATGAAGCTTCAAATCAAGATCAACCTTCTACTGAGCAATCAAGCCTCACTTCAATCCACATTAATCACTGGCTTCCACCTACAGACAACACCATGAAAATCAATTTTGATGGAGCTTACATTGATGGAAGGATGGCTGCTGCAGTGATTCTTCGCAATGGTGAGGGGCATTACATGGGTGCTTTCTCAAAGACTCTGGAGGGAGGATCACCTATTGAAGCCGAAGCACTGGGAATTCATCTTGCTATTCTGCTAATTGAGAGAAAGCAACTTACTCATATAGTTGTCGAGGGGGACTGCAAAGCTTTGGTTGATGCCGTATCATCCACGATGGCTCCTACAATATGGTTAGCTCGACACACAATTATGAATGCAAGGAAGATTGTAGCCTCAATTGAAGGACTCTCCTTCTCCTACAGTCACAGAATTACAAACCAATGTGCACACCACCTTGCTTCACATGCTCTACTCCATAATCCTCTGAACTCTCTTATAGTTCATGATTCTATACCTGACTGTATTCGTGACTTTGTTCTTTTGGATATATCCTGTTGTAAACTTTTGAATTAATGAATAGTCTCTCATTTTCAAAAAAAAAATTTGTTATCGCAGTCAAACCGGAGTTTTGGTCGTCACTTAAAGAGTTATAACTAGGGCTATTTAGTTTTAGGGGTCTATATAGCTAGCATGCATCTTCATTGTCATTAGTTTTTATATGTTTTCAGTTGGAATAATGCTATTTGTTCCTCCAAATCATCCCTCCTTATGTGACAGCTGACATGGCATGTTAATGTAGCAGCTGACATGGCAAAATTTAAAATTGAAATTAAAATTAATATTAACATTAATATTAACAATAATATTAACATTAATATTAATAGCATTAACATTAACATTAATATTAACATGAACATGAAAAAAATTGGATAATTAATTTTTTGGGTTAAAATTTGCCATGTCATATGACACATAATATTATTTAATATTCCACGTCAGTTGCCACATAAGGAGGAATATTTTTGGAGGGATAATTTGGAGGTACGAATATCATTACTCTTTTAGTTGGTGGATAATGCAAGGAAAACTTATGGATAAGATTTCAAGTTCCACTTGGGATCTGTTTGGTTCAGCCAATAAAAGCCGAAACTCCAAAATTTGGAGCTACTGTGTTCTCTCTCTTCACACATCCAATGTTTGGTTGGACACGGGAAGTAAAAGGTGGAAGTGAATGATTTGATGGGTGCAGTTCCACACACCCCCAATTTTCTTCTTTTGACTTCCGATTTTTTTTGAAAAAGTCGGTCGGAAACTCCAAATGTTCTCCCGAAAAAATTAATAATAATAATATGCGTACACATAAAGCGCATACTGTACGGAAACTCTCCACTTTTTTTTTTTTTACTTTTTTCTACTTCCACGAACCAAACAGCCCTTTACAGAACTCTTATTGGACAGGCATTTTTTTTTGAGATGTCTGGCGATACGCACGGGATTAGTGCACGCTGCATTGTATGCCTGTTGGGCCCATTACTCCAAACTCCCACCAAATAAATAAAAAGAATAATACGTTTCCATGACTCGATCCACTGATCTTCCGCCATCCAGACGGATCTTATACCTCTTCTCGTTAACCACAGGAGCCGTTCAAGTCATTTTAGAATGGCAAATTTGACCCCAATATAAGTGACATATTTGAATAGACATAAATCAGAAATGTTTTCGAAAGTGCATTCCTGATGGAAATTGTTTGCCTCTACCTCCTGTATTTGACACCAAATGAACTGATGAATGAGATGTTGGAATTCAAGGTTGACCCTGAGTGAAGTATTTCCCTAGAATAGTTTGTAACTATTTGTAGAAGGTTTGCTCAATCACAAATTTTGAAATGTCCAACTACAAAAACTCAAATAAGAACTTACAATATGGATGTGACATGTGTACTTAACTAATATTGAAAGTGTATTTATTTTTTTCTTTGTCCCTTGAAAAAAATCAAGAGATAAGATGCATGTAATCTAACACTTTTCATGGCCGAATTTTAAAAATTAAGAACTCATGAGTTTCTCTAGGATTTTTGCTAATATATCGCAGAGGCAGTTCACACCCCTTCTCAGAAGTAGACAAGAAAAACCCTGAGGTTCAGGAAATATTTAAAAGGACATGGAAGGTTGCAGTTTTGTAGGAAATTTACTGTCGGAAGCAAATATAAACATTGCATGTGAGTTGTATGCTACAATATTTATTAGCAGAATCATTGTCAAGACCCTTTTTTTCCTTCATCGGCTAATGGTCTTTGATAGAAATATTTTTGTTGCAAAATGAATTATAAACTTCACTCAGCCATAACATTGCAATTTCTTTTTCTTTTCTTTTAGGGCCGGAGCTAGATTCATCAAGGACAATTGGGTCCAATACAAAAAATAAATGGAGGCCTATTCTCATATAAAATATTATAACTCAAAACATTCAAAAATTAAATTATCCAAAATTAACATCAATTGAGAAAAACCATTAGACTACAATATTTTTCAATTGAAATAATATTCGACTAAAAGAGAGAAAGTAAATAAACAAGCATCTTTTGTCATCTTCACATTAAAAATGATCTTATAGTATTTCTAGCTGCAAAATCATCAGTCAATCGTTCATAATCAACATCTTTCAAGAATTCATTTTCAATGGAAATTAGAACTATCCCATTTAATCTTTTATGTGACATTGATTGATCATATGTACGATTTCAATAACTTCAACTTGAAAAAACTCCTTTATGCAGATGCAGCAGTCACTGGTATTGTCAATAGAATTCAATAGGCAATGCTTGCAGTAGAAAAAAAAATCTTCATAAAATTTAATATCTCAAGTGCTTTGATATCTTTTGGTAGAAGATCTCGTAAAGATTCTAGGTCCTGAAACAATTTATCTCCATCAATATCAGATATTAGTCTTAGGATTTCCTATTGGGTCTTTATGATTTCTATTGATTTCGAATAAGAATTGAATAGGATTGAGAGAATCTCGACTTGATTGAGATTAGTTGACTATTGGGATTTGATTTGCTCTTATTTTTAAATCCAAAAGTTTGGAATATTTGGATTAATTCTCTTGGTTTCTCGCGCGGGGTTCAGATTAGAGAATTTGTGTAATTACAGTAGAAGTCTTAGGTAATTTGTTGCCTTTAAATTATTTTAGTTTAGTATACATAATTCGGGAGGCTAATGAATTTTTAAATTATTTATTCGTAAGATAGTTTAGTATATTAATACGTATACATGTACATAATTTTTTAAAATTATTTATTCATAAATTTTTCAGCTATTTATTCATAAGTTTAAGCTTTTAAATTTTGTAAATTATTTATCCATAAGTTAGTTTAGTATATATATAATTTTTTTTTAGGCCTACAAATTCGGAAGGTCTAGTGCGGTCGCACCCATTACACTCCCTTAAAATCGGCCTTGTCTTCTTTAAACCTGTTGCTGTGTGGCGGTTTGTTCGTCCCTCAACATTTAATGGTCGTTTGAAGTTGTACATCTTTTATTTTATCTATGGATTTGCACGTTACACACCTTCCAAATTGTGACAGGTTTCTGAAACTTGTTTTTGTTTGTTTCACTTGCTTGCTGATGCCATTTGTGTTGGGAACGAAGCGCGAAAACCGTTCCCCCAAACTAGAAAGTCCTGCGAGAGAACCGAGCAAAAAGCACACAAACCAAAAATGTCAAACACAATCGCAGACACAAAGATTTTTGACGTAGAAAACCCTTGCGAAAAAACCACGGGACGATCGGAGTCCAACCCTAAAGAACCTCCACTAATGGAATAAAGAGAATACACCCTCTACAAGCTCCTCCCGATCCAACACGGATCACCACAACTCACTTGAAAGAAGAAATTTTTTTGATTGCGGACTCCGAAGAACAAGAGATGCCGAAAAATTATTCAAAGCAATCTCTCATTCACAATAGTCCTTAATCCTTTCTCTCTCTCTCTCTCTCAAAGATTGTAAAGCACTCTTGTTTTTAAGATGCATTTTCAACTAGCATGCATCACCCTTTTATAGCCCTTGGTAATCCATACATGGAAGGCCAATATATATGAAAACTTCCAATACGCATCAATCATATATTTAATGGAAATCCAATCATAATTGGCTTGCCATAATTGGAAGCCCAATTATATGGAAAGCTACTATGTGAATGGTCCAATCATAAATATATGATCAAAGTAAATATGAAAATCCAATCATATATTTCCTTACCATATATGTTCCAAAATAGGATCCATGCACTCCCCGAGCTTCTCCGACACACGGATGGCGCTCGTCGCTCTCCGGGATATTCTCCACATTGGTTGGGAACCACACCCACTCCAACAAATCTTCCTCTTCACAACTAGGTGGAGGAACTCGTCATCCCGACGATCCGCCTGCAGTACTCAAACTACCCCCTTGGTAGATCCTTCGTGAGCATGTTCGCTCCATTGTTATCAGTATGGACCTTCTCAAGCATCGCGTCCTTCTTCTCAACCACATCTCGTATCCAATGATACCGAGTCTCGATGTGCTTGGACCGGCTATGAAATGTCTGATTCTTCACAAGGTGAATAACACTCTGACTGTCGCAAAGCAAAGTATACTGCTCTTGCTTCAGCCCCATTTCCTGCAACAGCTTTTTCATCCATAGCAACTCCTTGTAAGCCTCCGTCGTCGTAATGTACTCTGCCTCTGTCGTCGCCAAGGAAACACACTTCTGCAACCGTGACTACCACGATACCGCTCCTCCAGCAAACATCATCACATAGCCCGAAGTCGATCGCCTCCAACCAGCTTTGGCTCGTCACCACCAAAAGAAAGTCTCCAATCAGCAGTGCCCTGAAGGTATCGTAGAATCCACTTGACCACACTCCAATGTACTCTTCCAGGATTTGACAGATATCTGCTAACTGTGCCAACTGCATGGGGGATGTCTGGCCTCGTACACACCATAGCATATATAGGACTTTCCACAGCTGAGGCATATGGAACTCGCTCCATATCTTCTTTTTCGTCCTCGGTAGATGGACACTGCTCCTCAGTGAACTTAAAGTGAGCCGCAAGGGGGAAATTCACTTTCTTCGACCCGTCCATCCCGAAACGCTGAAGTACCCGGTGAATGTACTTCTTTTGGGACAAGTGTAGCAGCTTGGACTCTCTCTCTCTCTCGGCTGACCTCTATCCCAAGAATAGTCTTTGCTGTACCTAAATCCTTCATAGAGAAGGTCACGTCCAGTTGGCGCTTCAACTCCGCTATCCTAGTGGCATTTCGACCCACTAATAGCATGTCATCAACATAGAGCAATAAAATGATAAAATTATCATCGACAAAGTACCTTTGTAACGCCCCAGAACCAGAATACTGGAGAGCGGGGGAATACATAGCCAGCTACGTATATTGAAATGGAATCCACCTCACTATACGGTCACGGCTGTCTAGATATATGAGGGTTTAACTACAAGCCATCAGTCTCTTAAGGTCATGAACAAACCTAGTGTCTCAATCACAAGCAAGTAAGTAAATATTACAAAATGTAAGATCACCAAATATACAATAGTAAGGCGTCCCAAATATTACATATTCAGCTGATCATGAAGCTAGTCGTTACAAAATGTGAGAACTAGCAAGAGTTTAGTCATACATGATCTTCAATCCTAGGATCTGTCAATCATGTTACAGCCCGTAGGCAGACAATAATGAGGTATGCAATACGAGCTAACAGTTGCTCGTCGGCTAAATGCCTCAAAAAAATATTTTTACAATAGAGTGGAAGAGCCAAAATAAACCCACTCGTTGCCAGGATTCCTTCTAGTGGTCACCATCTGGCTGGAAAGTCGGTAGATCCTCTGGAGCTGCTCCGAAATCTGGTCACACAAAATTAGCGAAGCTGCTCCGAAATCTGGTCACGCAAAATCAGCTGGGTCAGACCCCAGAAAGAGTAAGAGCCACAAAGGAGGCTTCACTTAGGAACTAAAACCAGCAATTAGCACAAGAATATAATTAAATAATAAAAGACAGTAATTATGGAAAATCATGACATGTGATATACGATGAGATAACCATGGGACTATTCGGATAACCAGGTTACAACCCGTAAACCAAACAAGGACCGGGGTTGTAACCCTTCATCTGAACGGAACTTGGTTTCCCACCATTTATCGATAAAATAAAGCACAAGCATTCAGGTCATGTTACATTCTTGTACAGGATCAGGATAAGACTAGATTGGGCTAAACTCCATCTAATCAATCACGGCCAAGCAATGAGTACGGCTTGATACTTTAACTAACTAGGGTTATCACAGGCCTAGTTACCAGCAAGATGCAGCGAGATTATTCCAACAGCCACAAGCCCTACAGACCATCCAGGCTATCCGGACGCAATTAGGGGTTGAATTCAAGTGGGTACATCGTCCAGGAAACGCATGTACCCTTAGGTGACTTAGAGGGTGCAACACATGACAGTGTGCTGGAAATATGCCCTACTCGACGGCAGGCTACAGATCCCAAGTGGGGCGCCCAGATAACGGGATTTTCTGTAGCTGGGAAATCTCTTCATGACTACTGTGTTATTCTAGTTATTAACCTTAGTCCTTTTTAGTAGGTACCCCTGACCATGGTACTCAGGGATCCATGTCCTAGCCATGATGCAAGACAAGACGGGTTTATTTGTACAAGCACAATCGTCCTCGGTGTCCAAGTCATTCATTCTTGTCATGTCAAGTTAGTCGTCGCAACAGCATATCAGGTATATCATGTCAGGTTTATCATGTCAAGAGTGCGCCACGGTGGACCACTATCATGTCAGGTATATCATGTCAATTATATCATGTCAAGTATATCATGTCAAGTTCACTGTCAGGAGTGCGCCACGACGGGCCACTATCATGTTATGTTACTTGTTACTGGTTAAGAGTGCGCCTTAACAGGCCACTATCGTGTTCTGTTATTACATCATCATAAATGAGAAAATTTGTATAAATAGTTAGTAACATATTCTTGAAGCCAAGAAAAAGATCTACAACTTTCATGTTGGGAGTTGGAAGAAATTCTGGCCATAAATCAGCAAAATAGGACAAGAAAAACAACCAAAATAGATACAATGCGGCCAAGGGTGGATGGGGTCTCATGCGGCAGTAGATGGGTACCCATCTATGCGCCTGGGTAGATGGATACCCATCTATGCGGCTGGGCAAACGAGTCTCATGCGGCTGAGTAGATGAGGGTCTTATGCGACAGTAAATGGGTACCCATATGCGGCTGGGTGAATGAGTCTCATGCGGCTGAGTAGATGGGTATTCATCTATGTGGTTGGGTGAACAGAATTCCATGCGGCTGAGTAGATAGGTACTCATCTATGCGGCTGGGTGAACAGAATCCCATGCGGCTGAGTAGATGAGGGTCTTATGCGACAGTAAATGGGTACCCATATGCGGCTGGGTGAATGAGTCTCATGCGGCTGAGTAGTTGGGTACTCATCTATGCAGCTGGGTGAACAGAATCCCATACGGCTGAGTAGATGGGTACTCATCTATGCGACTGGGTGAACAGAATCCCATGCGGCTGAGTAGATGGGTACTCATCTATGCGGCTGGGTGAACAAAATCCCATGCGGCTGAGTAGATGGATACTCATCTATGCGGCTGGGTAGATGGGTGCCCATCTTCTTCGAAAATCTGAGAAGGATGGCCATGGAAGCCATAGCTTCTAAGCTCCATAAAACCTTCATTATAGGTCCAAATTTGGACTTCCATAGGTCAAAATAGGGTAGAATAAAATTCTTTACAACATGGAATCATCAAAACTTGAAAATAACAAGATTTAATAGATCAAAACCCAAGAAATCCAAAAATGCAACAAGCTTAGATCTACACGAAATGAGCCATGGAAATGAAAAATGCTAAGTACTAAAGTGGGTTAGAAACACATGAGGAAGACAATAGAACAATAAAAATTGACTTCCTCCATGAAGCAAGATGCACTTGCCTACAACTTCTCTCTTTCAGGTTGGTGGAGAAGTAATGAAAGGAAAGAAGAAAAGTTAATGAGGAGAGAGAAGGGAGTGGGGGTTAGTAAATGGTGATGGTGGTGGTAGGTAGGGGTTCATGCTAACCCAAACCCAACCGAACCCAACCAAATAAAACCACGCCAAGCCAAGCCACTAAACCAGGATCAAGACAAGCATGACAAGTCTAACTACAGGTCGAGATTTCGTACACGTATACAAAATACGTAATACGAACCACGGGCATTACAACTCTACCCACCTTAAAAGAATTCCGTCCTCGAAATTTAATCAAAAGGCTAGAGATGCAAGGACAAGCTATACTAATCACAGGCAAGATATAACTAAGCAATCAATCAAGCAGTCACTCATGCAAGCAAGAAAGTCAAAGGAAGAAGGAAGAAGGAAGACATCCAGCTAGAAATCTCTCTGCCGGTTCTGAATCTGAGCTTGGTCCAGGGCATACTGCTGGGGTCTCTGCTGCTGGAATACTTGAGCCTGAGGCGGCAATGGCCTCGGAGGATGGTACTGCTGCTGTACTGGTGCTGGTGTTGGTCCCCTTACCGAGGGACTAGTCTGGACCGATGACGAACTGGCCCTATTCGGGTAGGACCCTATCTTATGATCCGGTGCCCCACAAGTCAAGCACAATCCCTGTGCTCCGCGACACTCTGCTACCACATGTCCTGGCTTCCCACAATGAGTGCAACCCATTGCGGAAGACTGCTTCTGCTTCTATTGCTGAGGGGACATCGGAGTCGAATGCTGAACCGACGTAACCGAATCCGCCCTTCGGGGAACTCCAATAGTCAAAGCCCTACCTGACGGGGCTGGTACTGAAGACTGGGTCATCTGGCCGTGAGATCGCTTCCGACCTCCGGTCCTGTCCACTATCCTCTGGACGGTATACTCGTGCCTCCTGGCTGCTCTCAATACTGCATCAAAAGTCTAATGCTCAAACTGCTCCACTGCCAGTAGAATCTCTAAGTGGAGTCCCTGATGAAATTGCTGGGCTCTATCGAACTCGGTCGCCACCAAGGTGGGAGCAAACCGACTAAGCCTTGAAAACTCGGTCGCATATCCATCGACCGTCCTGTCCATCTGCTTTAAATTGGTGAACAAGGTCTCTAGATCGTACCGAGCTACAACATCGAAGTACTTGGTCCGGAATCTCTCACGGAATACTATCCAAGCAATAGGCGCCCCTAGTCCAACGGTCTGTGCCGCCCACCAGTTGCGGACTAGATCCAATAACTGCAGGCGCACTACGGCCACCTTCTCATCTTCTGGGGTCTTAGCTGCTTCTAGGATGACCTCAGTATCATGAAGCCATACATCAGCAGCGATAGCATCTTCACTGCCGTCGAAGAAGGGAGGGTTCAAGCGCTTGAAGTTGTTGGTTGCACTGTTACCTTGATGACCTTCTCTGGTCAGAGCATCTGTCACTGCCTGGTACAAAGCATCGCCTCGACGATCCTGGAAAGCTAACAAGGTCCTGATGAGACTCACCAAAGTGCCATCATCAGGCTCTGCAGGCTGGATGGGCTGAACTGGTGGCTCTCCTCCGGTAGGCATGACTCTGGAGGCTACTCCAGAATGCTAGACTTGATCCTCAGGTTGTTATTGGTCCACAGGAGGTGTTCGACCTTGCTGATCGACAGGTCCAGGAATAATGCCGCTGAAAAAGATGACATAGGGAACAATAATGAAGGACCAGGACAGATCAAAGATACAAACATGTGATCAGGTCAAGAATTCTGGGATTCAGAGGATACGAGTAGAGATCAAGGGCGAGTACTGATTGAGACATCTATTCGGTAAACTCTCACATATCTTGATTTATAAGACCATGCAAGGGCCACCACTTAAACCATGTAATGCCCCAGAACCAGAATACTGGAGAGCAGGGGTATATATAGCCAGCTACGTATATTGAAATGGAATCTACCTCACTATATGGTCACGGCTGTCTAGATATATGAGGGTTTAACTACAAGCCATCAGTTGAAATAACGTGTAGGCAACTCTAGAGGGGGGTGAATAGAGTTTGTGTCGATAATCACCAAATAAAAATTAACTCTATATCACCTCCACAAAATAACTATCAAGATAGTAACTAAATCAGAAAAAAATACGGAAGTAAATAAAGATCAGAAGAGCATACACAAACACAGCAGTTTTAACCTGGTTTCCCTCGTAGAGGACTAGTCCAGGCCTAAGAACTCTAGCTCAGGATTAAAATCCACTATTTGTAAAATAGTGTACAACCACGTACCTTTACTCAGAAGAGCACGCCAACTTCTTACAGATTCGCAGGTGGCGAAACTTGGAATTGTCCAAGTGACTTTTCTTTTCAACTCTTGCACAAAAACTTCTAGCTGAATCGCACTTGAGCACCTTGGGACTTAGGAAGTTTTGTGGCTAGTAGATTGGAAGAGTAAGGCTTAGGTAGTATAAGGCTTAGATGATTGAGAGTGAGAGATAGAAAGATGATGAAGAGATGAATAAAAATGGTTGAAATCATGCCCTATATATACTAGTCTGGAAGGCAGAATTCGGCCAGAATTCTGTCCTCAAAATTAAAAAATATGGCCGTTGTACCAGCTAGCAATTGGTAACCCTAAAAATTAGTTCCTGGAAATCAGGGGACAAAGTTCGGCCCGAACTCAGTGTGGGAGCAGAGTTCGGCCCGAACTCTGCCTCCTTGGTGGCAGAATGTTCAAATGGCCTTTGGGCTTTGGTGGAGCTTGGGCTTGGTTCAGGAATTGGTCTGTTTGAATGGTAGAGCTTGGAGAGATATGTCTAGGGATTGAGATGACTCAGCGGAACCCCCGATACGAGGCCCCGGATAGGTCGCTAGGCGGTTCGGAGAAATCTCTTTGTATGATGTTTACAAAAACAAAAGTTAATCTTTATTTTAACAAATTTTGTAAAGAAGATTACAAGAATTCTGGGAAAGTACAACTGTAGGAATCCAATCTAGATGACGATTGCTTTATCCCTTGGACGATGTGAACTTTGAAGACGGTAGCCTCTGAATTTGAAGGCGATAGCCTCGGAAGAATGCAGCAGCACTTGGACAAGAACTCCTGAACTCTCTGATATTTCTGAACTTTATGTCTCTGATCTTCTGGAATGAAGACTTGAAACTCTATTTATAGAGTTCTGGAAATAACTAACTTTTAGTTATTCTGAATGGCGCAAGTTGGATTGCGTATGCACTGGATTCCGCAGCATTAGACTGCACAGGCAGTTGTCTGATCGTGGGCCAACTGTCTTGGACACATGGCATCATTTGATTGAAATACGCATGATCGTGTACAGACGGTTGCCACGTAGTGAGCAATTGATGGAATGAATGCCACGTGTACATTTGTCAGTTGTCATGATGAAGTGCGCTGACTGAATTGTGCTGGCTTCGGATTGCGCTAGGATGGACGACGCTGAGCTGGATTACGCTGTAGGCCGATTGTGCTGCATGTACAGCTGTCCTCGAGCGTTGTACGGCACAATAAACGAACAGTCTCCTCGTTCTTTGTGCTATCAGTTGTCAGAAGATTTTATCGTGTCAGGTAATGATGACATGGCCACGTCAGCTTGCGTACTTGAGAGTGTGCGCAGTCCAGTCTGCCAATCTGGATGATGCGCCATCTGACTTCTGTGCCATTCATTTGAAAGATGTATTTCTTGATTTTCATGACTTTGTTGATGGGTGCAACTTGATTTTTTAGGACCTACAAGACCCCCTTCAAAGTTTTCGAAAGTTGAATTTATTCAAAATTTTGAAATACTTTGAATTTTGAATTTTCAATCAAGTTGCGCATGTGATGATGCTGTCTGCGCAATCGGAGGGATTACCCCTATTTATTCGGCGTAATCTGAGGCAAATTTTGTTTGCAAAAACAAAAGTTGATCGCCATTTTGTTTGCAATGGTGTCCAAGTGGTTGCACCGGAGATGTTGAGATGTTGTCCTGTTTTTGCTTGAGGTGTTCTCGGAGATCGGGAACAGCAACAGGACGAGCAGAAGTTCGAGGGATATGTTCTTTGACAATATTCGGAACATGGTTTCGGTTCTTCAAATATTTTGTCCCTTGAGTGTACAGGGAAGTGCTCACTTCATTGGCATAGGTGTCAGGATTTTTGATCCTGGAGGTTTGCTTCTGATGCTGAGTGGTCTTCGGCATTGGCTATTTGCATTTCACTGAAGTTGGTCGATTGAGATATGTTCTTAAATCAGCAAACTCACCCCCAGGGGTTTCTGTCTGAGACACTAGCAATTTTTTCTGTCTTGAACGGGAGATCTTAAGAGTTGGGAGATCTTGGAACTCTGCTACCGGAGTAGGCAGAATACCTCTCTGATCAGTACACTTCCCTTTGGCAAGGAGAGAAGAAGAATCCTTGTGAGAAAGGGTTCTTGTACTGACTGGTGCCGGAGCACATTCAGTTTGATCTTCTACGGTAAAAACCGAGGAAGATTAAGAAAAGACCAAAGGGCCTTTTTCTTTGTCTTGTGACGAAGGGTTAGCTAAAGAGCGTTTCCCTCTGTTGTCTTGCAAGTCATAGGACGAGAAAGTTTGAGAAAAGACCAACGGGCCTTTTCCTTTGTTCTGGAGAGGAGGAATAGCCAAAGGACTACCCCCAGTGGATTGCGCAGGAGCAACAGGGTGCTTGAGAGGAGGAGCAGAGCTTTTCCTCTTGCTGTAGGAAGAGAAGAGATTAGCCAAAGGCCTGTCTCTCTTAGACTGCGCTGGCCCAGCTTACGCACTGGCAGATTGCGCACTGACAGGTTGCGCACTGGCAGATGGCTTTTTGGTTCTGGCCACAGATACTGTGGTTTGCGTATCAGGAGTTCTGGCCACAAAGTGTTTGGGATGCACTCTGGTTGCTGGAGTAATGGACTGTGCAGGCAGAATTGAAGCCAACTGCGCCAAGGACAGAGGAGTCTTGTACTTTGACAGGGCAGCATAGGAAGTAGGTTATGCACTGGCAACAGCAGACTGCGCATGAGTAGTAAAGGCAGATTGTGTAACAGACTGTGCAACAGTCTTGGCAGCAGAGATTTTAGACTGTGCAGCAGTCTTGGTGACAGAATCAACAGACTGTGCAACAGGCTTGGAAGCAGACTGTGCAACAGCAGAAACATCAGACTGCACAGCAGTCCTGGGGACCCACACTGAGCGCACTTTGCTCGTAGCAGAAGTTGTTACAGTGCGAGGGGTGGTCCTGGAGTTGATCATGGCTTCGTAGGCCGTCTGGTTGACCTTGACAACCAGCGTCTTCTGCGTCTTTCCGATAGATGCTACGTCACATTGAGTTGTCACTTTCTCGTCGGAAAAGAAAGTCGTTCCCAGCAGAGTCGCCATTTTGTTTGCAAAAACAAAAGTTGATCTTTATTTCAACAAACTTTGTAAAGAAGATTACAAGAATTCTGGAAAAGTACAACTGTAGGAATCCAATCTAGATGACGATTGCTTTATCCCTTGGACGATGTGAACTTTGAAGACGGTAGCCTCTGAATTTGAAGGCGATAGCCTCGGAAGAATGCAGCAGCACTTGGACAAGAACTCCTGAACTCTCTGATATTTCTGAACTTTATGTCTATGATCTTCTGGAATGAAGACTTGAAACTCTATTTATAGAGTTCTAGAAATAACTAACTTTTAGTTATTCTGAATGGCGTAAGTTGGATTGCGCATGCACTGGATTGCGCAGCATTAGACTGCACATGCAGTTGTCTGATCGTGGGCCAACTGTCTTGGACACATGGCATCATTTGATTGAAATGTGCATGATCGTGTACAGACGGTTGCCACGTAGTGAGCAATTGATGGCATGAATGCCACGTGTACATTTGTCAGTTATCATGATGAAGTACGCTGACTGAATTTTGCTGGCTTCGGATTACGCTAGGATGGACGGCGCTGAGCTGGATTACGCTGTAGGCCGATTGCGCTGCATGTACAGCTGTCCTCGAGCGCTGTGCGGCGCAATAAACGAACAGTCTCCTCGTTCTTTGTGCTGTCAGTTGTCAGAAGATTTGATTGTGTCAGGTAATGATGACATGGCCACGTCAGCTTGCGCACTTGAGAGTGTGCGCAGTCCAGTCTGCGCAATCTGGATGATGTGCCATCTGACTTCTGCGCCATTCATTTGAAAGATGTATTTCTTGATTTTCATGACTTTGTTGATGGGTACAACTTGATTTTTTAGGACCTACATATGACGCCGTCTTTGGTCCATCATTAATTCTTCATTGCCTATGTCCTGGTTTGATCATGTTTGATCTTGCTTACTGCATGTCTACAAATACATGTTAGGCCAGCAAAATATGTTGCAGTATGATACATGCATAGCAATATAATATAGGACAATTAGGACAATGCTAAGTTTAAGTAGCAACATGATAGTGAGTATATAAATATTAGTTACATCATTATGTTAAACTTAACTGATTAGCCATATTCAAAAAATACGATGTAATTATTGGGCCAACATCAGTCTCTTAAGGTCATGAACAAGCCTAGTGTCTCAATCACAAACAAGTAAGTAAATGTTACAAGATATAAGATCACCAAATATACAATAGTAAGACGTCCCAAATATTACATATTCAGCTGATCATGAAGCTAGTCGTTACAAAATGTGAGGACTAGCAAGAGTTTAGTCATACATGATCAACCCTAAGATCTGTCAATCATGTTACAGCCCGTAGACTGACAATAATGAGGTATACAATACGAGCTAACAGGTGTTCGTCGACTAAATGCCTCAAAAGAATATTTTTACAATAGAGTGGGAGAGCCAAAATAAATCCACTTGTTGCCAGGATTCCTTCTAGTGGTCACCATCTGGCTGGAAAGTCGGTAGATCCTCTAGAGCTGCTCCGAAATATGGTCACGCAAAACCAGCTGGGTCAGACCCCATAAAGAGCAATCGCCACAAAGGAGGCTTCACTTAGGAACTAAAACTAGCAATTAGCACAAGAATATAATTAAATAATAAAAGACAGTAATTATGGAAAAGCATGACAGGTGATATACGATGAGATAACCATGGGACTATTCGGATAACCAGGTTACAACCCGTAAACAAAACAAGGACCGGGATTGTAACCCTTCATCTGAACGGAACTTGGTTTCCCACCATTTATCAATAAAATAAAGCACAAGCATTCAGGTCATGTTACAATCTTGTACAGGATCAGGACAAGACTAGACTGGGCTAAACTCCATCTAATCAATCACGGCCAAGCAATGAGTACTGCTTGATACTTTAACTAACTAGGGTTATCACAGGCCTAGTTACTAGCAAGATGCAGCGAGATTATTCTAACAGCCACAAGCCCTGCAGACCATCCAGGCTATCCGAACGTAATTAGGGGTTAAATTAAAGTGGGTACATCGTCCAGGAAATGCATGTACCCTTAGGTGACTTAGAGGGTGCAACACATGACAGTGTGCTGGAAATGTGCCCTACTCGATGGCAGGCTACAGATCCCAAGTGGGGCGCCCAGATAATAGAATTTTCTGTAGCTGGAAATTCTCTTCATGACTACTGTGTTATTTTAGTTATTAACCTTAGTCCTTTTTAGTATGTACCCCTGACCGTGGTACTCAGGGGTCCATGTCCTAGACATGATGCAAGATAAGACAGGTTCATTTGTACAAGCACAATCATCCAGGGTGTCCAGGTCATTCATTCTTGTCATGTCAAGTTAGCCGTCGCAACAGCATATCAGGTATATCATGTCAGGTTTATCATGTCAAGAGTGCGCCACGGCGGGCCACTATCATGTTAGGTATATCATGTCAATTATATCATGTCAAGTATATCATGTCAAGTTCACTGTCAGGAGTGCGCCACGACGGGCCACTATCATGTCATGTTACTTGTTACTAGTTAAGAGTGCGCCTTAACAGGCCACTATCGTGTTCTATCCTTACATCATCATAAATGAGAAAACTTGCATAAATAGTTAGTAACATATTCTTGAAGCCAAGAAAAAAGACCTACAACTATCATGTTGGGAGTTGGAAGAAATTTTGGCCATAAATCAGCAAAATAGGACAAGAAAAATAACCAAATAGATACTATACGGCCAAGGGTGGATGGGGTCTCATGCGGCAGTAGATGGGTACCCATCTATACGGCTGGGTAGATGGATACCCATCTATGCGGCTGGACAAACGAGTCTCATACGGCTGAGTAGATGAGGGTCTTATGCGACAGTAAATGGGTACCCATATACGGCTGGATGAATGAGTCTCATGTGGTTGAGTAGATGGGTACTCATCTATGCGGCTCGGTGAACAGAATCCCATGCGGCTGAGTAGATGGGTACTCATCTATGCGGCTAGGTGAACAGAATCCCATGCGGCTGAGTAGATGAGGGTCTTATGCGACAGTAATGGGTACCCATATGCAGCTGGGAGAATGAGTCTCATGCGGCTGAGTAGATGGGTACTCATCTATGCAGCTGGGTGAACAGAATCCCATGCAGCTGAGTAGATGGGTACTCATCTATGCGGCTGGGTGAACAGAATCCCATGCGACTGGGTAGATGGGTACTCATCTATGCGGCTGGATGAACAAAATCCCATGCGGCTGAGTAGATGGGTACTCGTCTATGCAGCTGGGTAGATGGGTGCCCATCTTCTCCGAAAATCTGAGAATAATGGTCATGGAACCCATAGCTTCCAAGCTCCATAAAACTTTCATTATAGGTCCAAATTTGGACTTTCATAGGTCAAAATAGGGTAGAATAAAATTCGCTACAACATGGAACCATAAAACTTGAAAATAACAAGGTTTAATAGATCAAAATCCAAGAAATTCGAAAATACAACAAGTTTAGATCTACACGAAATGAGACATGGAAATGAAAAATGCTAAGTACTAAAGTGGGTTAGAAACACATGAGGAAAACAATGGAACAATAAAAATTGACTTCCTCTATGAAGCAAGATGTACTTGCCTACAACTTCTCTCTCTCAGGTTGGTGGAGAAGTAATAGAAGGGAAGAAGAAAAGTTAATGAGGAGAGAGAAGGGAGTGGGGGTTATAAATGGTGATAGTGGTGGTAGGTAGGATTTCATGCTAAACCAAACCCAACCGAACCCAACCAAATAAAACCAAGCCAAGCCAAGCCAAGCCACTAAACCAGGATCAAGACAAGTACGCAATACGAAATACGAACCATGGGTATTACAACCTCACAAATACGCAATGGTCCGACGTTGTAATGCCCATATTTCGTATTACGTATTTGAAATACGTGTACGTATTTGGACCCGTATTGTATGTCTCCCTGCTTGATTTATTTTGGCATTTTATTGATGGGTTTATCTTGGTTCGGTTCGGTTTGTTGGCTTGGTTCGGTTTTGCTTGATTTTAGGTGAACCAAACCACTCCCACCTACCACCACTCCCACCATAAATATCAATCCTACTCTCTCTCTTCCATTATTACTCATTACTCATTTCTTCTTCTCCATCTTTACTCTTCACCTACCAGAGAGAGAGAGGGAGAGAGCTTAGGCAAGTGCACCTTACTTCATGAAGGAAGTCTATTTTTATTGTTCTATTGTCTTCCTCATGTGTTTCTAACCCACTTTAGTACTTAGCACTTTTTATTTCCGTGGTTAATTTCTTGTAGATCTAGTTTTGTAGTATTTTCGGTTTCCATGAATTTTGATCTATCAAACTTGCATATTTTTGCTAGTTGATGGTTCCATGTTGTAGCAAATTTCGTTCTACCCCATTTTGACCTATGGAAGTTCAGATTTGGACTCTGGATGACGAATTCATGGAGCTTGGAAGCACGGCTTCATGGTGTTCTTCTTCTCGGAAAGTGGAGAAGTGACAGTTCTCTGGCCGCATGGCCATTCACTAGAATGAGCCGCATGGCTTGCTCTTAATATTACTTGCTTTTAATATTACCTTGCCTGCATGCAAATCCACAGTAGCTAGCCGCATATGGGAACAGCAGTTGAGCCGCATGACCATCCATTGGCTGCATGGCTTTCATTTAATGCAAGCCTTTGCTTGCATGCAAATGATGCATTGCTTGTTGCATGATTTATTTAAGCCATTGATTACGTGGCTTAAAGGATGCATTGCTTTGTTGCATGATATTAATGCATTGCATGATATTAATGCATTGCTTTGTTGCATTATGCTTTGTTGCCAATAGTGAGCCGCATAAGCACAAAAACCTAAGCCAGCCGCATAGCATTCCTTAATGCAGTAATGCATTCCTAAATGCATCCTTTAATGCATTTTTAATACATTTCTTTTACTTTAATGCATTAACTCATGCATTCCCGTGCCTTGCCATTAATGCTTTAACAAAATACATTAACACGTGTTCACAAATGCATTAACATATAAATGCTTGCCTATGCAAGCAGTGCTTGCATGCTTAGGAATAGTTGGCCGCATAAGCTAATGATCTTGGCCGCATGCATTCTATCCCTTGGCCGCATGCAAATTTTTGTTGCATATACTTGCATGCATAAGCAAGTTTGCATGCTTATGTATTGTACTTGCATGCATAAGCAAGTTTGCATGCTTATATATATTATTTGCATGCTTAACACTCTGGCCGCAGATGCTATAGCCTTCAGCAATTCATGGCCGCATGGGGTATTAGTCTTGGTCGCATGGCCACATATATATAATATGTGCGTAGCTAATAATTCTTGGCCGCATGCATTGTTTGAGTGGCCACGTGCCATATTTTGCCACATACACCAAGGTGTGCTGGCCTCATTAGTATGAAGCATTAATTGTAGTAGGGTCCCACAAGGTTTGTATCTATATAATTTTAGGCCACATGGCCCCAGTACTTGAGTGACCACGTGCCCTTTTCTTTTGCTTGAGTGGAAGCTTGCATTTATTGCGAGTTCCTCTCTTCTTGTCTTTTCTGGTTGCATGAATATTTCTTGCTGGCCGCATGGCCCCTTCAGTTATTTTCTGGCCGCATAAGCTTTGGCTGGCCGCATGAGTGGCTCTCCCACTTTCTTTGGCCGCATGTATGTTCTCCCACTTTTTGACCGTATAGGGTCCACTTGATTGTTTAAATATTTTATTTGCCTAAATTATGGTCAGAATTTCTTCCCACTCCTAACATGAAAGTTGTAGAGTTTCTCCTTGGCTTCAAGAATATATATATTATTAATATATTATTATTTAATTGCGCTAGTTTCTTTCCTCCTTGATAAATGACATGACTTGATAGTGACCCGCCGTGGTGCACTCCTGACAAAACTTGACTTGACAAATTTGACATGATAACTTGACATGATAATTCTTGATAGTGGCCCACCGTGGCGCACTCTTGACATGATAAACCTGACATGATATTTCTTGAATTGCTGTTATTGACCATAGCAGACTGATGGCTTGTAGATAAATCCTCATATATCTAGACAGCCGTGACCGTATAGTGGAGTGGATCCTATTTCATTATACGTAACTGGCTATGTCTGCCTCCGTTCTCCAGTATTCTGGTTCTGGGGCGTGACATGGTTTAAGTGGTGGCCCATGCAGGTCTTGAAAATAAAGATATGTGAGGGTTTACCGAATAGATGTCTCAATCAGTACTCTTCCTTGATCTCTGCTCGTATCCTCTTGATCCCTGTAATCTTGACCTGATCACATGCTTGTAATCGTTGATCTGTCTTGGTCCTTCCTTATTGTTTTCTATGTCGTCTTCTTCAGCGCTATTGTACCTGGCTCTGTCGATCAGCAAGGCGGAGTACCTTCCGTGGACCAGCAGCAACCCGAAGATCAGGCCCAGCACTCAGGAGCAGCCTCCCGGGTCATGCCTCTCGGTGATCCAGAACCCCCGGTACAGCCAGCCCAGCCCGCAGGGCAGGATGATGGAGCCTTAGTGGGACTTATCATGGAGTTGCTTGCATCGCAGGATCGTCGAGGAGACGTCTTACGTCAGGCAGTGACAGATGCTCTGGACAGAGGTGGACATCATGGGAACAGTGCCGCGAACAGTGACAGGATCGGAGGTCGAAAGCGATCTTACGGCCGGATGAATCAGTCGTCAGCCCCAGCCCCGACAGCTAGAGCTTTGACCATTGGAGCTCCGAGAAGGACAGCTTCAGTTATGTTGGTTCAACATTCATTTTCGACGTGTCCTCAGCAGCAGAAGAAGAAGCAGTCGTTCCCCATGGGCTGCTCTTATTGTGGGAAGCCTGGACATGTTGTTTCAGAATGTCGTAAGGCTCGAGGATTGTGTTTGCTTTGTGGAGCGCCGGACCACAAGATAGGGTCCTGCCGATGTCCCCGAGGCCGTTGCCGACGCAGGCCCAAGCTTTTCAGCAGCAAAGGTGTAAAACCCCTAAAATTTCTAATATTTTTTTTTATTTATTTATTTTTATAAAATTTAGTACTGATTTAAAATTTTATAATATACGTCGCGTAGTCGTATTATACGTCACGCATGACCTTTTATTTCTTTTTCGAATTTGCTCGACGAGTGCGATTATGTGCGAGTGTACATAATTTAGAAAAAACGTTTTTCTATTTTCAAAATAATATATATAATAATTATTTTTAGTTATCATACTGAAATTTCCAAAGTTTACGATTTTATTTATGAAAGCCTTTTCGTTTATAGCAGTTACTAATAATAAATAATATTCTTTATAAATATTATTTTAATTAGTTATTAGTGCATTTAAATAATAATAGTTTTTCAAAATTATTATTATTGTATTTTTGGAAAATATATTTTAAAATTATTGTGGCGATTTAAATCTTGATTTGAATTTATGGATTTATTTAAATAGTGAAACATTTGGAATTTGATTTATCCCATTGATTTTAAACCAAGAATTTAATTAGATTCAAATTTGATTTGTATTTGGAATTGGATTTTGATTTAAATTGGATTGTATTTAGATTGGATTTGATTTTAAATTAAGTAGAGAATTATCTATTTTGGGTTTAAACTACTCCTAACTCTTATCCAATTAGAAATTCCCACATCCTATAAATAGGCAGGTACTCCTCCAACTTTTTATTATTCTTCCACAAATTTCCACCATCCTCAAAGTGCGTGCATCGTGTCCGTGTCAACCTAGTTACTTCTACTATTTTTTTTCCATATACAATCTCTTCCGTGTCCGACACACCGGACACCCATCCCCCACAACCCTATTATGTGTCGCGCAGGACACGATCCGATACAATCAATTCCAAATCCCTAACCTAACCCAACCCCGCCACCGTCACCACCAGAACACCCACGGGACTCCCGTCACCAAAACCACCATTGACAGACCCGACCAAGCATACTCCGACCATCCTAACCCCCTCTCTCGGCCAACCACAACCGCCATCACCACGTCGCCGTGCCCAGCCAGGACCACCACCCAACACCCGACCTCCGGCCACCGCGTCGGGACTCCCTACCACCGTGCCCCGACCAGCTCAAACCACCACCATCATCGACGCTACGGCCATCATGCCGACTCCTCCAACCAGCCAACCCCACCGAAAACCCGACTCCGACAAACCCCAGAATAATTAAGGAAATAGGTTTACCTCTGCCAGACCGCCTCGACGTCGCTCCGCCTCCGGCCGTCAGCCTTGAGCGCCTCCGCACGTGTGGCCGCTACCTCCGCCCAGCCGAGCCCCAGACAAAATCGCCCCTAGCCGCGTCGAGCAGTCCGCAGCACCGCCCCGATCGCAGACCGCCGGCGCCGCCCAAACCCTCTCCGCTCGGCCTCGTCCCCTCGTCGCCGGAAGCAAGCCCGTTCACCGCCGTACCCATCTCCGGACCTTCCCTTCGGCCGCCACGCGTCAGCTGCCTTCGGCGACGAACCTCCACCTCCTCCGGCGCAACGCCTACCGCGCAAGCCGGTAAACCCTAGCCTCCGCGTCGATCGCCCTAGCTCCTACTCGCCGGGCCGCCCACTGAGAACCCCCGCGCCCGCCGGAGCAGCGCTCGGCATCGCCGCAGCCCGCGTGCTCTCCACGAGTTGTGCCGCCCTATCTTCCTCTCCGTCTCGTCGCCCCTTCATTCTCTTTCCGAGCCTCACCGAAGCCTCCGCCGACCGCCCCCCTTTCACTCCGATCTCCCCTCTCTCCAACTCTCTCACCTCTCTTTCACATATTTTTTTTCTTCTCTGTTAAACTTCTTATTGACCCACTCTGTCTCGTGCATAGAGATAAGAGACTCAGCTGCATAGATTTTCGGGTTTTATTATATTATTATATATATTTTTTTATTCCTTTCTTCCTTCTCCTTCGAAATAAGGTGGATTTTCTCTCCATCTCGAAAGAAGGCCTCTACTACCTATACTAATGTGTTTGATTGCTTTCCTTTTTCTTACTTCTTTCGAAAAGGGAGGGACAAGCAACGGCTGGGTTGCTTTAATATTTTTTCTCTTTTTTTTTCGTTTCTTTTAATTATTATTATTATTATTATTATTATTATTATTATTATTATTATTATTATTATTATTATTATTATTATTAGTTATTATTACTGTTATTATTATTATGATTTTATTATGATTATTATTATTATTAATATTATTAATATTGTTTATTAAATGGGTTCTGTTGATACATTGTTTATTATGTTTATTATTATTATTATTATTATTATTATTATTATTATTATTATTATTATTATTATTATTATTAGTTGTAAAATTTTTATTTGATTTCTAACTATTTTTAAAACATAGTTTTAACAAAAACTATAGTTGACTAAGATTAGATTTTAGCCCTAAAATAACTCTCTAGATTATTAAGTGTCTTCTATAAATATTTTGGACTAAGAGAGTATATTGCTACCTAGAATCATATTTTACAAGCATAGAATTTTTAGGCTAAAAATGATTTGTATTTTTAAAATATTTTCCTAAATTATTTCGGAATAGAAATATATTAGTATTATTTTATGATGTCTTATCTGTAGATTTGGACCTACAAATGATGTTTTGACACAAATCAAGTTTCTGTCTTGCAATGATTCTTATATTTTCAAAGATTATCTTAAACTATTTTTAACTAACAATATATATTTCAAATATTATAAATACTTTTTCTAAAATTTTATATGTATTATTCCCTCAAAAAAATTTATTCAATTATCATCCTGTCTGTGACTCGTCCTATTATTCCTATTCCTTCGCCCATTTCGAAACTACCTTATGTCCACCCTAACTAATCTGACCATTCTGGACCCAATGGAACTGTCCGTGCCACCATCCGAGGCCACCTTGCATAGTGGTTGCACCGAAGTCGCAGTTCGTGTCACCTTGATCATCACAGCACACCAGGCGTCCTACCAGGCAAGACACCTTGACATTTGCTGTTTACTTATTTTAGCTCATATTTCATGCATTATTTATTTTTTTTATGCAAAATAAACTGTGATACATGGCATAACCTGTTAGAACTTACTGTTCATTTATATTCTGCTATGTATTATTTTTCTTACACATTAAACCTAGATTTAAGGGACCACCTTTGTGTGTTGCATTCATGGCCTTGACACATTTATTCTACGTTGTTGTGTGTCGCATATAGGACTCGGACATGCATGATTGGCTGGCCACCAGTACGTATAAGCCGTGCGTTAGGAAATAACTGCTAATAGAATTGCATGTTAGAAGACTTAGCAGTTATAAGTTTGCATTGGGCAGGAAGAACATGATTGGAAGTTGACTACCACCCTATCTATCGTAGACTCGCTCGCTACTGAGGAACGATAGGTAGACTATATGCTATAGACTCGCTCGATACTGAGGAATAGTATATGGTGTTGTGACTCGCTACTGAGGTACTGTATTGGTATTTTTCTCGACTTGACCGGGTAGTCATGCGACCATGAATTGTTCTTAACTACATTTTACTTAGAACGGTTAAGCACCTTTATCCGTTAGGTACGAGTACTTTTGGTTTGGATACTTGTATCTGACCGTGGCTTAGAACAATAACTTGTCGCGGATTAGTTCGTCACATCTTGTCCTTATTTGGTTGTAGGTGTGACTTACTACTTCGATGAGAAGGTATTGAACCTTGTTGGGGTCCGGATACCATATTGGATTCTTAGCATGGAAAGATACATCACCGTGAATTAGTTTACCATCTCCTGTCCTTGTTTGGTTGGGGGGATGGTACGCTCGTTCAGTAGGTGCGTATTGGACCATGTTATAATTCAATTTACTTATTTATTTGAGCAATATTTATTCAGTTTATATGGCATGATATTATGTGTCATGTTACGTCCCTCTGAGGACCTGGTTATCTCTCCAGGTGTGTGCTATTGTCTCCGCAGGTGTTCTAGCTCTAGCCGTGGTCCTCTCTATTTCTTCGAGGATGATTGCACTTGGATCGTCTTCGCTTCGCTCGTCAAACTCATTTTGTTTTCCATATATTTTTCCTTATTTTGTTGGTAGTGGATTTGTCTCCGCCCAACATATTGTATCAAGACAATTCATTATCATTTTATGACATCTTTTATCATTTATTTTGTGTGGATGAGATTAGTTATGGTTCTACTGCATTTTACAGCTTATGTATCCATACGAGGTTTCCATATATTGGAGTATACTTCGTACGAATACAGCTGGCATGTCGATGTACCTAGTCCTACGTATTTTGGGACTGGGGCGTTACATGTTTTTGTGGTGGCCCATGCAAGTCAAGATAAATTGTTTGGTTACTTTACCATACCAAGCAAGCCTGCGAATAGGATTAGAAGTCTAGGATCTCATCCACATACTTGACCTCTTTCCCTCGATTTCATAATCGTTCGACTCATCGATTGCATTTTGCTTGATTCCTTCTATCATTATTCTTATCTTATTAGCACCCTGAATTTCGGGTTGATTTTTTTTCATTTTATTTTATTTTCTGATTGTTTAGTTTCATTAAATATGTAATTTTGTTATTTGTTTCCTTAAGTGTACTTTCCCATGCCTTTGATATTTGGAGTATCAGGGATGTTTAACTCTGGAAATCTTCTTCACAAGTTTTGGAGTGGACACGATTACCTTCATTACGGTATATAGTGTCCCATCCAAACTTGTTCCCTTGTACTCTTTCTGCTTCGCTGAACTTCGGGTCGGTTTAGACCATTTGATTGATATTTATTTTCCCACTCTTTTCTTGATCATTTCCAGCGCGTTACCATGACATTTAAATTGGGAGCACCAGACCAGTCTTTTCCTTGAAACCAACTCCTCATTGATGATCTACTCGAGACGCTCGTCACCCATGACCTTTGTGTCCCCCTCACATACGTCATTTTGAGCTCCATTTGATTCGTACAACTTTCCCGACACGTGACCCGATTTTATCACACTCCACGGCGTCACATTCATCTTCTAACTTGAATTGTGGGTCCCCTGTCGACCAAAATCTGTCTGCCCCAATTATGGACATGGCCCACATTGAGCCTACTATACGTCCGCCACTTGTGTCCCATTTATTGGAATCTCCATGTGCAACTTATTTACCCATGATCATCAACGTCTATTTTTTTAATTCGATTTTTGCATCATGTCCATTTTTGATCCAATCCGGCTCCACCGAGTCCAGTCCAGCTTCGTGCTACCCTCCATCGTAGCACCCTCATATTTTTTTTCTTGTCCAAAAATATCAAGTACTCTTCTCCCTATTTTTCTATATTTATTGGAAAATTCTTTTTATTAAAACTCCTATAGGAATGACCCATTTTTCCTACAAATTATTCTAGCCCTTAGATCCTACAAACTAATCCTATCCATTAAATTCCTCATTCACTTTTTCCCCAACCCTTGGCAGCCATGTGCCGGCCCTAATTTCAAGGTTGGATAACTTCTCTCTCTTCCTCTCATTAATGAGCTCATTCCTTCTCTCTCTCCTTTCTTTGTTTTCCTACACAAACTATTACAACAACCACAGCATCACCTTCCCATGCAAAACCCGACACCATGGCCAGAGCTCCTCCTCCTCGGCCATGGCCGTCGGCCACCCGCATCAGGCCTCTCCTTCTCCTCCATCTTCTCTCCTCTCCTCCTCCATTTTCGAAACATCACCACCACCACCATCAAACTCGAACGGCCATCACCACTTTCCAACGCCGCACCAACCCGAGCCACCTCCGCCCACGTCGGGGTACGCCGCCGCCGCCGACCCACGTCGAGGCGCGCAGCCCCCGCCGCCGCATGGCCGGGCCGGCCTCCGCAGCAGTGCGCAGCACTGTTCGCACACAGCAGCGAGCCTGCGCACGCGCGCGAACGGCGCTGCCGCGCGCCGCCGGCGTCGAGGCCGACGTGGCCATGGCTTCCATGCCTTGGGCGAACTCCGGTGACCCCCCCGGGGTCAGTCTCTCCTCCTCCAGTGCGACGTATAGGCGATTCGTGCGTTTTGCACGACGTCCCGTCGTGACGCGCGCGAGATCGAGTCCGTTTTGGTGCTCCATCGCAGCGACTTCGCATGCATTTTTTCGGAGATCCGACCATTGGATCGGCGATTTCTTCGCTCCGTCGCAATCTCGGTATATCCACCTTCATCCCTGTCAATTTTCGTCCGTTAATTTTATCGTTTGATACATGAAAACCGTCCACCAAGTTGACCGTTTAAATTGTATTAAATTTGGACAGTTTCGCGGGGCCAACTTCGTCAGCTTGTATCTCCTCCACCGCAGCTCCGTTTGGCGTGCTACCAGTTCCGGTGCGAAGCTGGTATAACCCTCTTACTATCCCTCCAGTTTTGTTTTATTGTGAGCTTGTTTGATTGGTTGAATTCGACGCCAAAGTTGGTCGTCCGAATTCGTAATTTCCAACTTGTAAAATTCCATTTTTGAACACGGGACTCCAGATTTCATTTCTGACACCACCATTAGAACTGTGGCGTCCTTCTGGCATGTTTTCATATAAAATTTGTTAGATTTGGAGAACGTGGGCTCGGGCACATTTTTTGGTGCAAAGCGGGTCCCACTTTCTGGGTCAACGGGACTTTTTGACGTCGGCTCATCGGAATCAATTCAGGAGATACCGTTGAGTTCGTATCATCATTCTGGACTCGTTGACATATAATTTGCTAGGTTTTGGTGGACATTGGGTCTGGCACGAATTTCGGTGCAAGTCGGATACCAATATCCGGGTCAACGGGTCATTTTGAGATCGGCTCATCGGAATCCAATTCCGGAGATACCGTTGAGTTCGTATCATCATTCTAGACTCGTTGACAGGTAGTTTGCTAAGTTTTGAGAACTTTGGCTTCGGCACGTATTTTCGTGCAAACCGGAATCCCAAGTTCTGGTCAACGGGCCAAAATGAGATCGGGTCAACGGAATCCAATTCTGGAGATACCGTTGGGTTCGTATCGTCATTCTGGTTGCGTGGACATATAATTTGCTATATTTTATAGACTTGTTTTCTTGCACGTTTTTCGGTGCAAAACGGCTCCGACACGGACACCGTTTTGATCCGAAATTACCTTTTTGCCCTTGTGTCCAAATTGGACCGTTGGGTAGGCTATCCTAGCTAATTTGACCATTCTGGACACGTTGGCAATGCTCATTTTATCGTCCGACAATGTTTGTTGATAATTTCTCTGAGTTTAACCTTTTTATAATTAATTAATAATTAATTCATATAATGTTCGTATTTTGGGATTAGTACAACGAAACAGAGATCAGCCAATTCCAGTGATCTCACATCGCTGAAATTGATAAGTTGGATACGTGGATCACTATAATAAGATTATCAACCTTACCGATAATCTTTTTATCTCGATTTGCGTGTCGTAAGTTTCGACGTACAAATAACGAAGTACACTTTATATTAGACTAGAATTGACCCAGTTTGACCAGAGTTGACCAGTTGACCCAAAGGCAACTGTAAGTCAACGCTTGACCTAGTTTGACTAGATTATTGACCGGAGTCGACCTAGAGTTGTTTTGACTTAGAAGAACCTAGAATAATATAGATTGCCTGTAGGGATTCATTTATTTTAACTTGAACACCTTGTAACCTGTGTTGCTTTAAATAGGACTCTGTGGCTTCAGTGGGACCTCCTATACTTATCAGCTGTTCATGGTTATCGAGGCGAGTACATTCTCTGATCATTTCATATCCTGCTTAGAATTATTACCTGCAGTAGATTACTTTACTTGTACTGTCACGTTGGTCACACGGATTGGTACTATATGGATCTCTACATGCGATGTTATCCCCTTCGGGAGCATCGGGTACATTGTGCTTGTGCGTTTCACTTACATTGTGTACTCCTGTGCTTTCATTACATGTGCACTCCTGTGAATCTTGTACTCTCATGTTCACGGAGCCCCCATGTATACTATCACGTGCACCCTATATGGGCCCCCATGTGATATCTTGTACAATAACATAACCTGTATAGATCCTTATGTATTGATTGGGGTACGGGGGAGTAGAATTGGGCATGTGAATAATACACCAGTAGTTTCTTATCAGAATCTCATCCTTAGTGTCTTATCAGAATCTCCTATGCCATTTACATGTCCATATTGTACTCTGACTCACTAGTCACATGTTAGTTCTCTATGTATAGTAGATATTTCTATTACAGCTCTTCCTGTTTACATACTGCTTTTCCTCAATACCTATATCTTACTTTACTGCATGTTATATGTTTTCTAACTTGCTATGATCTGTTGAGATGTATTGTGCTCGCTCCAGTCCTGACTGGACCTGTTGATAAATTTTACAGATAGCCTGGAGGTGCCTGCTAGCCTAGAGGAGACACATTAGAGGTTGTTTAGGTAGTTATTTCATTTTGTCTGGAGTTGTATTTACTTTGTGGATTACTGTATCTTTATTTGAGTTTTGAGATGTACTTCTGGGTTCATGTATCTTAGACACTTAGACTTTTATCTCCTGTATTTATTTTAGATTTCATGTTTTATCTATCCTTATCATGCTCTACCTTAGATGTGATTGAGTTTGTATCTGCTATGTCACCCCCATTCGGGGAGTATAAACTGTTTAGTCTTATATTGTTAGATGCATTGAGACCTAGGACAGCATTCTACCGCCGACACTACGGCGTAGGCTGGGCGTCGTTACGTTCTCGTGCCCTAACTCTAGGGTACGGGTCGTGACACGTTTTTAGTGGTGGCCCATGCAGATCGAGACTAAAAGTGTAGTGGTATTCGAACTAGAGTACCACTACAGCCTGCAGTAGGAATAGAATATATTTTGAAGGTACTCAATCACAGTTAGGAACCCTTGAGAGATTTCCGGGACGACCCTGGAGAATCTTATTTAACTTCGATTTGAAAACTCTCTTTTTTCCCTTGATTTAATTTATTTTACTTTTGTTGTTAAATTTGATTTTTATGGATTATTGTTGAATTTGAGTTTGTATTTATTTTGATGGAAGATTTTCGAATTTTGAATTTTGATGATAGCTGTTGCATTCGAGTTTGTATTTTGATGGATTTTGTTCATTTTGAATTTTGATGTTCGTTAATAAATTTGATTTGATTTTGAGTATTCCTTATTGATTAATTTAATTTTTGGCAAGATGAAATTATATGGGCTAGGTCGTCTTTGTTATGGAATCTAGACTTTTATAGTCACATTAGCCAGCATGGTGAGGACATATAGTCTGACTCTGGATGTATTTCTCGGGAATGGGAATTTAAGGTTTTTGCAGCCAAGCATGCGGCACCGCGAAAATGTTAAATACCATGATTCTAGAGATATGTGCATAAGTCAAGGGCTCTGTGATTATCGTAGCCTTGCTTACTAGTATGACGAGGATTTAGAGTACCATGATTTTGGATAGACGCATATGATTATCAGATTGTGCTTAAAATATTTTGAACATGTTTTCTTACTTTTTCTCAGTCATTCAAAAAAAAGGAATTATTGTTTGTTGTTTTGCCTAGTTTCTTGTCATTTAACTTAAGAGTATGTTTAGTTGTTTTCATAAACCTTTGTGTAACTTCTTGCTATGAGTTCTTCTTAATACAATAAATCGATGAATTTGGTAGACTTTATCTTGGATTTGATAATTTAACTCTGGATTTCAAAATGGTTCCTTCTTTAAACAGATTTTATCATTATTCTTTCTTGCCATTTTTCTTGTATTAGATAATAATAAAACTGTCATAATTTTGTCAATCGCCTGCTTGCAATCTTGGTAGGAATCTAAATGTTAGTCTTAACGTAGAATTAAATTTTTATTGGGACATGAGAATATGTATATGAATATATATAGCAGACACTTTGCCTAACACGTATGCATGCTACACTTGATTCTCACATATCTAGATACATATTAATATGTCGTTGATGTTAGATTGTCAAAACCCCAATATTTCTGGTTTTCTGCTTTTCCATGTTTAAATTCGTAATTTAAATATAAATTTCATGTTATTAGTTTTGTCTACATAACTGCACGTGTATAATATCTACAGTATTTTAATTTTTAGAGAAATTGGTTAAGTAATGTTAAATTTGTAAAATCTGAGACTTCTGTGCATGTTAACCCTTGATGCGGGATTCCAAATATTAGTTCAAATTGCTGTTTTATTTTCTTAAATATAATATTGAGCTACCTTGTGGGAAGTAGGATATAAATTTAAGTTTCATATTCTTACATGTTAGTTTGTGATAAACATTGAGTTGGGTTTTAATGTTCAAATTTCTCCAAAATTCTGAAAACTAGTTACATGTTAACATTTTCATATTGATTTCCATGTTTAGTTCTGTTTCAGATTTAATATGTAATATTGGACTGTATGCGTAGATAAATGTATTGGTAATATGATTAGGGTTCATTTCTATCATGATAGGATGTATTGGGAGCATTGAGATAGTTGTGATGTTCAAACTCCTAAATTTTGAATTTGTATTATGTTAATATTACACTGGTTAAAGGTTAGCTTATTTTCAGATATTTTTGTGTGTAAATGCTGAACTAAAACTTGGATTTAACCTTTCAATACTAAGCTATAACCCTGTACAAGGACACACCCACACACACTCTAACATATTATATACTGTCATTTAACCTTACCCTTCCCCTCTATATTATGATTGTATATCTAGATAGATGTATATAGAGCTTAGGCATACATGTTATAATGTATATAAATACGTAACTAAATCTCTACCTTTTTATAGATGTATATGGTTAGCCATGCATGTTATGATTAAATAGGTTGCGTATTGCGGATTGTTTAACCATATGCCATGAGTAATGTAACTGGATAGCTATTGTTTGAAATCCAAATCCTCGTATACACTTTCATGTATATTCACGTACACACACGCCTACTATCTAACCATATGAACCTGTTCACATACATCCATACACACACAAATCACATAACATCACATAATGCTAGTTTTCCCTCTCTAACGCTCTCTCTGTATATATATTGTGATTGGATTTCAATGCAAGTGACTTTCGATTCTTTAACTTGTGATTTTGATTTTCTTGGGATAGTACTTTTTTTCAAATGATTGATAGTTACCTCCCTTTATTTTTATTTTTTATGTGTACCAGTTTTCATATGGGGTGGTAGACAATTTTACAGTTTTGATGGTTGTTGTTTCTGTATCTTTCTATTTTAGCACCCTGGATTGCTTGTGTGTTTGATACCCTATAACCTTGGTTAGCATGACTAGTAAACCTAGATGAGACTTCACTGTCACCATATGTCATGACCCTGGATATTGTCTTTTATTTGATGGTATGATTTGTTTAAGTTCTGGGACTTTGATTTTGGGGTTTGACCTAGAGGGAGTAGGGACATTTTAATTTCGAGGACGAAATTTTTATAAGGTGGGTAGGATGTTAGCACCCTGAATTTCGGGTTGATTTTTTTATTTTATTTTATTTTCTGATTGTTTAGTTTCATTAAATAATTAATTTTGTTATTTTTTCCCTTAAGTGTACTTTTCCATGCCTTTGATATTTGGAGTATCAGGGATGTTCAACTCTGGAAATCTTCTTCACGAGTTTTGGAGTGGACACGATTACCTTCATGACGGTATATAGTGTCCCATCCAAACTTGTTCCCTTGTACTCTTTCTGCTTCGCTGAACTTCGGGTCGGTTTAGACCATTTGATTGATATTTATTTTCCCACTCTTTTCTTGATCATTTCCAGCGCGTTACCATGACATTTAAATTGGGAGCGCCAGACCAGTCTTTTCCTTGAAACCAACTCCTCACTGATGATCTACTCGAGACGCTCATCACCCATGACCTTTGTGTCCCCCTCAGATACGTCATTTTGAGCTCCATTTGATTCGCACAACTTTCCCGACACGTGACCCGATTTTATTACACTCCACGGCGTCACATTCATCTTCTAACTTGAATTGTGGGTCCCCTGTCGACCAAAATCTGTCTGCCCCAATTATGGACATGGCCCACATTGAGCCTACTATCCGTCCGCTACTTGTGTCCCATTTATTGGAATCTCTATGTGCAACTTATTTACCCATGATCATCAACGTCTATTTTTTTAATTCGATTTTTGCATCATGTCCATTTTTGATCCAATTCGGCTCCACCGAGTCCAGTCCAGCTTCGTGCTACCCTCCATCGTAGCACCCTCATATTTTTTCTTGTCCAAAAATATCAAGTACTCTTCTCCCTATTTTTCTATATTTATTGGAAAATTCTTTTTATTAAAACTCCTATAGGAATGACCCATTTTTCCTACAAATTATTCTAGCCCTTAGATCCTACAAACTAATCCTATCCATTAAATTCCTCATTCACTTTTTCCCCAACCCTTGGCAGCCATGTGCCGGCCCTAATTTCAAGGTTGGATAACTTCTCTCTCTCCCTCTCATTAATGAGCTCATTCCTTCTCTCTCTCCTTTCTTTGTTTTCCTACACAAACTATTACAACAACCACAGCATCACCTTCCCATGCAAAACCCGACACCATGGCCAGAGCTCCTCCTCCTCGGCTATGGTCGTCGGCCACCCACATCAGGCCTCTCCTTCTCCTCCATCTCCTCTCTTCCTCCATTTTCGAAACGTCACCACCACCACCATCAAACTCGAACGGCCATCACCACTTTCCAACGTCGTACCAACCCGAGCCACCTCCGCCCACGTCGGGGTACGCTGCCGCCGCCGACCCACGTCGAGGCGCGCAGCTTCCGCCGCCGCATGGCCGGGCCGGCCTCCGCAGCAGTGCGCAGCACTGTTCGCACACAGCAGCGAGCCTGCGCACGCGCGCGAACGGCGCTGCCGCGCGCCGCCGACGTTGAGGCCGACGTGGCCATGGCATCCCTGCCTTGGGCGAAATCCGACGACCCCCCCTGGGGTCAGTCTCTCCTCCTCCAGCGCGACGTATAGGCGATTCGTGCGTTTTGCACGACGTCCCGTCGTGACGCGCGCGAGATTGAGTCCGTTTTGGCGCTCCGTCGCAGCAACTTCGCGTGCGTTTTTTCGGATATCCGACCGTTGGATCGGCAATTTCTTCACTCCATCGTAATCTCGGTATATCCACCTTCATCCCTGTCAATTTTCGTCCGTTAATTTTATCGTTTGATACATGAAAACCGTCCACCAAGTTGACCGCTTAAATTGTATTAAATTTGGACAGTTTTGCGGGGCCAACTTCGTCAGCTTGTATCTCCTCCACCGCAGCTCCGTTTGGCGTGCTACCAGTTCCAGTGCGAAGCTGGTATAACCCTCTTACTACCCCTCCAGTTTCGTTTTATTGTGAGCTTGTTTGATTGGTTGAATTCGACGCCAAAGTTGGTCGTCCGAATTCGTAATTTCCAACTTGTAAAATTTTATTTTTGAACACGGGACTCCAGATTTCATTTCTGACACCACCATTAGACTTGTGGCGTTGTTCTGGCATGTTTTAATATAAAATTTGTTAGATTTGGAGAACATGGGCCCGGGCACATTTTTCGGTGCAAAGCGGGTCCCACTTTCTGGGTCAATGAGACTTTTTGACGCCGGCTCATCGGAATCCAATTCAGGAGATACCGTTGAGTTCGTATCGTCATTCTGAACTTGTTGACATATAATTTGCTAGGTTTTGGTGGACATTGGGTCTGGCACGCATTTCGGTGCAAGTCGGATACCAATATCCGGGTCAACGGGTCATTTTGAGATCGGCTCATCGGAATCCAATTCCGGAGATACCTTTGAGTTCGTATCATCATTCTGGACTCGTTGACAGGTAGTTTGCTAAGTTTTGAGAACTTTAGCTCCGGCACGTATTTCCGTGCAAACCGGAATCCCAAGTTCTGGTCAACGGGCCAAAATGAGATCGGGTCAACGAAATCCAATTCTGGAGATACCGTTGGGTTCGTATCGTCATTCTGGTTGCGTGGACATATAATTTGCTATATTTTATAGACTTGTTTTCTTGCACGTTTTTCGGTACAAAACGGCTCCGACACGGACACCGTTTTGATCCGAAATTATCTTTTTGCCCTTGTGTCCAAATTGGACCGTTGGGTAGGCTATCCTAGCTAATTTGACCATTCTGGACACGTTAGCGATGTTCATTTCATCGTCCGACAATGTTTGTTGATAATTTCTCTGAGTTTAACCTTTTTATAATTAATTAATAATTAATTCATATAATGTTCGTATTTCGGGATTAGTACAACGAAACAGAGATCAGCCAATTCCAGTGATCTCACATCGCTGAAATTGATAAGTTGGATACGTGGATCACTATAATAAGATTATCAACCTTACCGATAATCTTCTTATCTCGATTTGCGTGCCGTAAGTTTCGACGTACAAATAACGAAGTACACTTTATATTAGACTAGAATTGACCCAGTTTGACCAGAGTTGACCAGTTGACCCAAAGACAACTGTAAGTCAACGCTTGACCTAGTTTGACTAGATTATTGACCGGAGTCGACCTAGAGTTGTTTTGACTTAGAAGAACCTAGAATAATATAGATTGCCTGTAGGAATTCATTTATTTTAACTTGAACACCTTGTAACCTGTGTTGCTTTAAATAGGACTCTGTGGCTTCAGTGGGACCTCCTATACTTATCAGCTGTTCATGGTTATCGAGGCGAGTACATTCTCTGATCATTTCATATCCTGCTTAGAATTATTACCTGCAGTAAATTACTTTACTTGTACTGTCACGTTGGTCACACGGATTGGTACTATATGGATCTCTACATACGATGTTATCCCCCTCGAGAGCATCGGGTACATTGTGCTTGTGCATTTCACTTACATCGTGTACTCCTGTGCTTTTATTACATGTGCACTCCTGTGAATCTTGTACTCTCATGTTCACGGAGCCCCCATGTATACTATCACGTGCACCCTATATGGGCCCCCATGTGATATCTTGTACAATAACATAACCTGTATAGATCCTTGTGTATTGATTGGGGTATGGGGGAGTAGAATTGGGCATGTGAATAATACACCAGTAGTTTTTTATCAGAATCTCATCCTTAGTGTCTTATCAGAATCTCCTTTGCCATTTACATGTCCATATTGTACTCTGACTCACTAGTCACATGTTAGTTCTCTATGTATAGTAGATATTTCTATTACAGCTCTTCCTGTTTACATACTGCTTTTCCTCAATACCTGTATCTTACTTTACTGCATGTTATGTATTTTCTAACCTGCTATGATCTGTTGAGATGTATTGTGCTCGCTCCAGTCCTGACTGGACCTGTTGATAAATTTTACAGATAGCCTGGAGGTGCCTGCTAGCCTAGAGGAGACACATTAGAGGTTGTTTAGGTAGTTATTTCATTTTGTCTGGAGTTGTATTTACTTTGTGGATTACTGTATCTTTATTTGAGTTTTGAGATGTACTTCTGGGTTCATGTATCTTAGACACTTAGACTTCTATCTCCTGTATTTATTTTGGATTTTATGTTTTATCTATCCTTATCATGCTCTACCTTAGATGTGATTGAGTTTGTATCTGCTATGTCACCCCCATTCGGGGAGTATAAACTGTTTAGTCTTATATTGTTAGATGCATTGAGACCTAGGACAGCGTTCTACCGCCGACACTGCGGCGTAGGCTGGGCGTCGTTACGTTCTCGTGCCCTAACTCTAGGGTGCGGGTTGTGACATATCTTCCCTTCATGCTTGCTAGAGATTGACCCTACTAGTTAGGTGTCCCAAACATCCTTAGCTTAAATTTTTAAGTTGGGTAGAATGCCCCACGACTTGACACCCCCTTGACCATTAAGGAAATACCAATAGTATTATCTAGACTATAGAGGCTAGAGGAATTTAACCCATTTGGTCAAACCAAGCCTTGGTCAATAAAACCGTAGAATGGTGGTATAAGGAATAAACAAAACTTAGATTCCTTTGACTCATAGACTATTCATATTTATTCTTTATTTCAATCTTAAATCCCTCGTGCCTATGATTTACTATCTAGACTAATGATACTAATATAACCTAGTTTTTGCAAGCTTATCCCTTTACCGAGCTTGTTCAAGACATATGTTATTTGGGTCGACCCACTTAACCTATTGTCTAATCAGAACCGGTGCATGATGGTCTGATCAACCGAGTGCACTTTGGTTCGCCTTTTCAATCTACGTGGATGTGATATAGTTAAACTTACCCCTTGGGATCCCATCCATGACTGCCTTGATAATTCCTTTGAAATTATTCGATCGTCTTTGAATCACGTATTCGTATTCGATAACGCCTCCTTCGAACTCTATATTGCTTTCGCCTTCATCTATTTTAGGAGGGAGAAGACGTTATACTAGAACTTCTCTAGCCTTCCTATCGGCTATGACTATTCTCACTCGATGTTGCTATATCTTAATCCTAAACTACTCGGCCCTATCAAGGCCCTCCAATCGCTTAATTTAAGCGAATCTTTTTCGTTCTCTTAATCGTGACCCTCATTCATTACCCATGACCATACCGTATTATTTTATCTATGACCTAGATCGCGATTTCTTACGACATGATTTTGTGAAAACATTGTCATCGTTGGATCCCCATTGATACCCCCTTGTGTCCTCTCACCCCCTACTAATTCTTAATTTCGATGACGAAATTCTTTTAAGTTGGGTAGGATGTAAAACCCCTAAAATTTCTACTATATTTTTTTATTTATTTTTATTAAATTTAGTACTGATTTAAAATTTTGTAATATACGTCGCGTAGTCGTATTATACGTCACGCATGACCTTTTATTTCTTTTTCGAATTTGCTCGACGAGTGCGATTATGTGCGAGTGTACATAATTTAGAAAAAATATTTTTCTATTTTCAAAATAATATATATAATAATTATTTTTAGTTATCATACTGAAATTTTCAAAGTTTATGATTTTATTTATGAAAGCCTTTTCGTTTATAGCAGTTACTAATAATAAATAATATTCTTTATAAATATTATTTTAATTAGTTATTAGTACATTTAAATAATAATAGTATTTTTGAAATTATTATTATTGTATTTTTGGAAAATATATTTTGAAATTATTGTGGCGATTTAAATCTTGATTTGAATTTATGAATTTATTTAAATAGTGAAACATTTAGAATTTGATTTATCCCATTGATTTTAAACCAAGAATTTAATTAGATTCAAATTTGATTTGTATTTGGAATTGGATTTTGATTTAAATTGGATTGTATTTAGATTGGATTTGATTTTAAATTAAGTAGAGAATTATCTATTTTGGGTTTAAACTACTCCTAACTCTTATCCAATTGGGAATTCCCACATCCTATAAATAGGCAGGTACTCCTCCAACTTTTCATTATTCTTCCACAAATTTTTACCATCCTCAAAGTGCGTACATCGTGTCCGTGTCAACCTAGTTACTTCCACTATTTTTCTTTTACATATACAATCTCTTCTGTGTCCGACACACTGGACACCCATCCCCCACAACCCTATTATGTGTCGCGCAGGACACGACCCGATACAATCAATTCCAAATCTCTAACCTAACCCAACCCCGCCACCGTCACCACCAGAACACCCACGGGACTCCCGTCACCAAAACCAACATTGATGGACCCGACCAAGCATACTCCGACCATCCTGACCCCCTCTCCCGGCCAACCACAACCGCCATCACCACGTCGCCGCGCCCAGCCAGGACCACCACCCAACACCCGACCTCCGGCCACCGTATCGGGACTCCCTACCACCGTGCCCCGACCAGCTCAAACCACCACCATCATCGACACCACGGCCATCACGCCGACTCCTCCAACCAGCCAACCCCACCGAAAACCCGACTCCGGCAAACCCCAGAATAATTAAGGAAACAAAAACCAAATTTAAACCCTAACTCTAGGTTTACCTCTGCCAGACCGCCTCGACGTCGCTCCGCCTCCGGCCGTCAGCCTTGAGCGCTTCCGCACGTGTGGCCGCTACCTCCGCCCAGCCGAGCCCCGGACAAAACCGCCCCTAGCCGCGTCGAGCAGTCCGTAGCACCGCCCCGCTCGCAGACCGTCGGCGCCGCCCAAACCCTCTCCGCTCGGCCGCGTCCCTTCGCCGCCGGGAGCAAGCCCGTTCACCGCCGTACCCATCTCCGGACCTTCCCTTCGGTCGCCATGCGTCAGCCGCCTTCGACGACGAACCTCCGCCTCCTCCGGCGCAGCGCCAACCTTGCGAGCCGGCAAACCCTAGCCTCCGCGTCGATCGCCCTAGCTCCTACTCGCCGGGCCGTCCACTGAGAACCCCCGCGCCCGCCGGAGCAGCGCTCGGCATCGCCGTATCCCGCGTGCTCTCTACGAGTTGCGCCGCCCTATCTCCCTCTCCGCCTCGTCGCCCCTTCCTCCTCTTTCCGAGCCTCACCGATGCCTCCGCCGACCGCCCCCCTTTCACTCCGATCTCCCCGCTCTCCAACTCGCTCACCTCTCTTTCACATATTTTTTTCTTCTCTGTTAAACTTCTTATTGACCCACTCTGTCTCGTGCATAGAGATAAGAGACTCAGCTGCATAGATTTTCGGGTTTTATTATATTATTTTTTTTTTTGATTCCTTTCTTCCTTCTCCTTCGAAATAAGGTAGATTTTCTCTCCATCTCGAAAGAAGGCCTCTGCTCCCTATACTAATGTGTTTGATTGCTTTCCTTTTTCTTACTTCTCTCGAAAAGGGAGGGACAAGCAACGGCTGGGTTGCTTTAATATTTTTTCTCTTTCTTTTTTTTGTTTCTTTTAATTATTATTATTATTATTATTATTATTATTATTATTATTATTATTATTATTACTGTTATTATTATTATGATTTTATTATGATTATTATTATTATTAATATTATTAATATTATTTATTAAATGGGTTCTGTTGATACATTGTTTATTATGTTTATTATTATTATTATTATTATTATTATTATTATTATTATTATTATTATTATTAGTTGTAAAATTTTTATTTGATTTCTAACTATTTTTAAAACATAGTTTTAACAAAAACTATATTTAACTAAGATTAGATTTTAGCCCTAAAATAACTCTCTAGATTATTAAGTGTCTTCTATAAATATTTTGGACTAAGAGAGTATATTGCTACCTAGAATCATATTTTACAAGCATAGAATTTTTAGGCTAAAAATGATTTGTATTTTTAAAATATTTTCCTAAATTATTTTGGAATAGAAATATATTAGTATTATTTTATGATGTCTTATCTGTAGATTTGGACCTACAAATGATGTTTTGACACAAATCAAGTTTCTGTCTTGCATTGATTCTTATATTTTCAAAGATTATCTTAAACTATTTTTAACTAACAATATATATTTCAAGTATTATAAATACTTTTTCTAAAATATTATATGTATTATTCCCTCAAAAAAATTTATTCAATTATCATCCTGTCTGTGACTCGTCCTATTATTCCTATTCCTTCGCCCATTTCGAAACTACCTTATGTCCACCCTAACTAATCTGACCATTCTGGACCCAATGGAACTGTCCGTGCCACCATCCGAGGCCACCTTGCATAGTGGTTGTACCGAAGTCGCAGTTCGTGTCACCTTGATCATCACAGCACACCAGACGTCCTACCAGGCAAGATATCTTGACATTTGCTGTTTACTTATTTTAGCTCATATTTCATGCATTATTTATTTTCTTTATGCAAAATAAACTGTGATACATGGCATAACCTATTAGAACTTACTGTTCATTTATATTCTGCTATGTATTATTTTTTTTACACATTAAACCTAGATTTAAGGGACTACCTTTGTGTGTTGCATTCATGGCCTTGACACATTTATTCTACGTTGTTGTGTGTCGCATATAGGACTCGGACATGCGTGATTGGCTGGCCACCAGTACGTATAAGCCATGCGTTAGGAAATAACTGCTAATAGAATTGCATGTTAGAAGACTTAGCAGTTATAAGTTTACATTGGACGGGAAGAACATGATTGGAAGTTGACTACCACCCTATCTATCGTAGACTCGCTCGCTACTGAGGAACGATAGGTAGACTATATGCTATAGACTCGCTCGATACTGAGGAATAGTATATGGTGTTGTGACTCGCTACTGAGGTACTGCATTGATATTTTTCTCGACTTGACCGGGTAGTCATGCAACCATGAATTGTTCTTAACTATATTTCACTTAGAACGGTTAAGCACCTTTATCCGTTAGGTACGAGTACTTTTGGTTTGGGTGCTTGTACCTGACCGTGGCTTGGAACAATAACTTGTCGCGGATTAGTTCGTCACATCTTGTCCTTGTTTGGTTGTAGGTGTGACTTACTATTTCGATGAGAAGGTATTGAACCTTGTTGGGGTCTGGATACCATATTGGATTCTTAGCATGGAAAGATACGTCACCGTGAATTAGTTTACCATCTCCTGTCCTTGTTTGGTTGGGGGGATGGTACGCTCGTTCAGTAGGTGCGTATTAGACCATGTTATAATTCGATTTACTTATTTATTTGAGCAATATTTATTCAGTTTATACGGCATGATATTATGTGTCTTGTTACGTCCCTCTGAGGACCTGGTTATCTCTCTAGGTGTGTGCTATTGTCTCCGTAGGTGTTCTAGCTCTAGCCGTGGTCCTCTCTATTTCTTCGAGGATAATTGTACTTGGATCGTCTTCGCTTCGCTCGTCAAACTCATTTCATTTTCTATGTATTTTTCCTTATTTTGTTGGTAGTGGAATTGTCTCCGCCCAACATATTGTATCAAGACAATTCATTATCATTTTATGACATCTTTTATCATTTATTTTGTGTGGATGAGATTAGTTATGGTTCTACTGTATTTTACAGCTTATGTATCCATACGAGATTTCCATATATTGGAGTATACTTCGTACGAATACAGCTGGCATGTCGATGTACCTAGTCCTACGTATTTTGGGACTGGGGCGTTACAAAAGGCCTCAGCAGTATGCCCAGGCGCAAGTTCAGTATAGGCAGAGGCGATTCCAGCAGAGACCCCAATAGTATGCCCTGACCCCATCTCAGATTCAGAACCGGCAGAGAGGTTTCTAGCAGGATATCTTCCCTCTTTCTCGTGCCTTCGATTTCCTTGCTTACATACATGATTGCATGATTAATTGCTTAGTATAGCTTGCCTGAGATTAGTATAGCTTGTCATTGCAATCTCTAGCCACTTGATTAAATTTCGAGAACGGAATTCTTTTAAGGTGGGTAGAGTTGTAATGCCCATATTTCGTATTACGTATTTAGAATACGTGTATGTATTTTGACCCGTATTGCATGTCTCCCTGCTTGATTTATTTTGGCATTTCATTGATGGGTTTATCTTGGTTCGGTTCGGTTTGTTGGCTTGGTTCGGTTTTGCTTGATTTTAGGTGAACCAAACCACTCCCACCTACCACCACTCCCACTATAAATATCAATCACACTCTCTCTCTCTCTTCCATTATTACTCATTACTCATTTCTTCTTCTACATCTTTACTCTTCACCTACCAGAGAGAGAGGGAGAGAGCTTAGGCAAGTGCACCTTGCTTTATAGAGTAAGTCTATTTTTATTGTTCCATTGTCTTCCTCATGTGTTTCTAACCCACTTTAGTACGTAGCACTTTTCATTTCTGTGGTTAATTTCTTGTAGATCTAGTTTTGTGGTATTTTTGGTTTCTATGAATTTTGATCTATCAAACTTGCATATTTTTGCTAGTTGATGGTTCCATGTTGTAGGGAATTTCGTTCTACCCCATTTTGACCTATGGAAGTTCAGATTTGGACTCTGGATGACGAATTTATGGAGCTTGGAAGCACGGCTTCATGGTGTTCTTCTTCTCGGAAAATGGAGAAGTGACAGTTCTCTGGCCGCATGGCCATTCACTAGAATGAGCCGCATGGCTTGCTCTTAATATTACTTGCTTTTAATATTACCTTGCCTGCATGCAAATCCACAGTAGCTAGCCGCATATGGGAACAGCAGTTGAGCCGCATGACCATCCATTGGCCGCATGGCTTTCATTTAGTGCAAGCCTTTGCTTGCATACAAATGATGCATTGCTTGTTGCATGCTTTATTTAAGCCATTGATTACGTGGCTTAAAGGACGCATTGCTTTGTTGCATGATATTAATGCATTGCATGATATTAATGCATTGCTTTGTTGCATTATGCTTTGTTGCCAATAGTGAGCCGCATAAGCACAAAAACTTAAGCCAGCCGCATAGCATTCCTTAATGCAGTAATGCATTCCTAAATGCATCCTTTAATGCATTTTTAATACATTTTTTTTACTTTAATGCATTAACTCATGCATTCACGTGCCTTGCCATTAATGCTTTAACAAAATACATTAACACATGTTCACAAATGCATTAACATATAAATGCTTGCCTATGCAAGCAGTGCTTGCATGCTTAGGAATAGTTGGCCGCATAAGCTAATGATCTTGGCCGCATGCATTCTATCCCTTGGCCGCATGCAAATTTTTGTTGCATATACTTGCATGCATAAGCAAGTTTGCATGCTTATGTATTGTACTTGCATGCATAAGCAAGTTTGCATGCTTATATATATATTACTTGCATGCTTAACACTCTGGCCGCAGATGCTATAGCCTTCAGCAATTCATGGCTGCATGGGGTATTAGTCTTGGTCGCATGGTCACATATATATAATATGTGCGTAGCTAATAATTCTTGGCCGCATGTATTGTTTGAGTGGCCACGTGACATATTTTGCCACATACACCATGGTGTGCTGGCCTCATTAGTATGAAGCATTAATTGTAGTAGGGTCCCACAAAGTTTGTATCTATGTAATTTTAGGCCACATGGCCACAATACTTGAGTGACCACGTTCCTATCTTCTTGTCTTTTCTGGTTGCATGAATATTTCTTGCTGGCCGCATGGCCCCTTCAGTTATTTTCTGGCCGCATAAGCTTTGGCTGGCCGCATGAGTGGCTCTCCCACTTTCTTTGGCCGCATGTATGTTCTCCCACTTTTTGACCGCATGGGGTCCACTTGATTGTTTAAATATTTTATTTGCCTGAATTGTGGTCAGAATTTCTTTCCACTCCTAACATGAAAGTTGTAGAGTTTCTCCTTGGCTTCAAGAATATATATATTATTAATATATTATTATTTAATTGTGCTAGTTTCTCTCTTCCTTGATAAATGACATGACTTGATAGTGACCCGCCGTGGTGCACTCCTGACAAGATAACTTGACTTGACAAATTTGACATGATAACTTGACATGATAATTCTTGATAGTGGCCCACCGTGGCGCACTCTTGACATGATAAACCTGACATAATATTTTTCGAATTGCTGTTGCGACGGCCAATACGACATGACAAGATAGAATAACCTGGACACCGTGGATGATTGTGCTTGTACAAATGAACCCGTCTTGTCTTGCATCATGTCTAGGACAGGGACCCCTGAGTACCACTGTCAGGGGTACCTACTGTAAATGGCTAAGGCTAATAACTAGAATAATACAGTAGTTCATGAAGAGACTTTCCCAGTTACCTGTTGCCCCTTTGATCCCGGCCTTATATATATATATACATGGGACTTGGAGCTATCTGTCATGATGAGCACATTTCCAGCCTGCCGTCGATTGGGGCACCTCTTTAGGACACATGTATCTCACTACAGTGTGTCTGCTATACTTGTTTTCTTTTACTGGGGTCACTCAGGTAGCAGCAGGCGGATAACTGGACTTGGAAATCTCTTTGCATCTTGCTAGTAATTAGGCCTATGATAACCCTAGTTAGTTAAAGTATCAAGCCGTACTTATTGCTTGGCCGTGATTGATTGAATGGAGTCTAACCCTGTCTAGTCTTGTCTTGATCCTACACAAGATTGTCACATGACCTGATTGTTCATATTCGCCCTGTCTTGTACAAGATTATTGTATGTCCTGATTTCTTATTTTATCTTGCCAATAAATGGTGGAAGAAACCAAGTTCTGTTCAGACGAAGGGTTACAACCCCGATCCTTGTTTGGTTTACGGGTTGTAACCTGGTTATCTGAATAGTCCCATGGTTATCTCATCGTATATCACCTGTCATGCTTTTCCTTAATTACTGTCTTTTATTATGTAATTATATTCTTGTGCTAAATTGCTGGTTTTAGTTCCTAAGTGAAGCCTCCTTTGTGGCACTTGCTCTTTCTGGGGTCTGACCCAGCTGATTTTGTATGGCCAGATTTCGGAGCAGCACCAGAGGATCTACCGACCTTCCAGCCACATGGTGACCACTAGACGGAATTCTGGCAACGAGTGGGTTATTTTTGGCTCTCCCACTCTATTATAAAATTATTCTTTTGAGGCGTTTAGCCGCCGAGCAAGTGTTAGCTCGTGTATATTTTACTTACTGTCTGCCTACGGGCTGTAACATGATTGGCAACCTAGGGTTGATCATGTATGACTAAACTCTTGCTAGTCCTCACATTTTGTAACGACTAGCTTCATGATCAGCTGAATATGTAATGTTTGGGACGCCTTACTATTGTATATTTGGTGATCTTATATCTTGTAACATTTACTTACTTGCTTGTGATTGAGACACTAGGCTTGTTATTGACCATAGCAGACTGATGGCTTGTAGATAAATCCTCATATATCTAGACAGCCGTGACCGTATAGTGGAGTGGATCCCATTTCATTATACGTAGCTGGCTATGTCTGCCTCCGCTCTCCAGTGTTCTGGTTCTGGGGCATGACAGACGTCGTCCGTGCATAACCATGCTCTCCCATAAACGACTCGAACTTCCTGTACCACTGCTTCGGAGCCTGCTTTAGACCATACAAGCTCTTTCTCAACCGACAGACCAAATATGACTTGCACTTCTCACAGGTTCCCTCTGGCTGCTCCATGTATAACTCCTCCTCAAGATCACCGTAGAGGAATGCCGTCTTTACGTCCATCTTTTCGACCTCCAAGTCAAAACTGGCTGCCAATGCTAGCACCACCCGAATAGACGACTGCTTAACGACTGGCGAAAAGATCTCAACATAATCCACGCCTTTTCGCTGACCGTATCCTTTAACTACCAGCCTCGCTTTGTATCGAGGGCGAGTAGCATCATCCGTCTGCTTCACTCTAAACACCCATCGATTCTTCAAAGCCTTCTTTTCCTTTGGCAACCGCACCAGCTCATAAGTGGAATTAGCGTGTAAGGAACTCATCTCCTCCTGCATAGCCTGCATCTACTCCTGGTTGTATTCGTCTTCCATAGCCTCTGCAAAGCTTTCGGGCTCTCCTCCGTCAGTCAGTAGCACATACTCACCCGGTGTGTATCTCGTAGATGGTCGACGGTCTCTGTCGCTCCTTCTCAGTGGAGCAACTAGTGCTGGCTGTATACTAACAGTCTCATCCCCTTCAAGAACTGCCTCTCCGCCATACTCATCCTCCTGAGGGACACCCTGATCACCATCAGCAGGCTGATGATCAAGGTTGGAAGCAACTCCATGCACTGGCTCCCCTATAACTGGATCCTTTGCGATGTCCTCTGTAGGGGTGAGCATTATTCGGTTTTGGACCGAAAACCGACCCGAACCGAACCGAATAAGAGATTCGGTTCGGTTTTAAAAAATTTCGGTTCGGTTTCGGTTTTGAAAATACTAAATTTTCTTATTCGGTTTCGGTTTCGGTTTTAGGTTTCAGTTTCGGTCCAAAACCGAAAACCGAATAAAATTTTTTAATTTATATATATATATATATATATATATATATATATATATATGTGTGTGTGTGTGTGTGTGTGTGTGTGTGTGTGTGTGTGTATACTATATATATAAGTATTAATATATATAGGTATATACTAAATATATATAGGTATATACTAAATATGTCTATGTATATTTAGTTACTATATATATTAACAAAAAAAAGCTCAAAAAAAAATGAATAAACCGAAAATCGAACCGATTTACTTCGGTTCGGTTTGATTCGGTTTTGGGCCAATTCGGTTCGGTTTCGGTTTTGCTTATTCGGTTTCTGTCACGACCCGATCCCAATTTCTTGGGTCGACTCGGATCATGCCCAGCCTGCACCGTTGTTGAGACGGCGGCAGTAAGCTGTAATCCATATGCAGGTACAATCAACAACAATTGATACTAATAATTGCCACAACATTTATTTAAACGATAAAATAAAACTTGTTCATTACAAAGCTTGTCCACAATTTTAACATAACATTATTCTTTTATTTAAAAGATAAACTAAAACTCCAAATAAGCAGAAGTGTCATCATCATCATCAGGAACCTCCTCTGGGAGCACAGCAGGGTACAGCTCCGGGTCATAGTAAGTATTAATCAGAAGCTCGGATTCATCAATAGAACCTATTGGGGGTGGGGTATCCAGTCAGGAAAGGAGCAAGTACAATTATGAAAATAACAATTTGCATAATGATTAGAAACTTGCAATATTAAATAATTTCGAAACAACAATTTTTCATTTATGAAGTAAACAATGTGATTGAGTATGCAGTATCTATGATCGGTTTAGAATGATTCAATTGTATCCTATTGATACGGTCCGGCCTAACCCCGTGTGAAGAGGGGTAAGCTCGCACATTCATTAACTATTGGGCTTTGATCATAGATAACTACGCTACTCCCCATTATCCCGATGCAATGATTCAATATGTAACTCTAGGAGAGAGTACGTGTAACAATTGTGTATTTAACATGCAAAATTTTAATATTAATTAAACTGTAATTAACCACAACCGTACTTGCCTTGGATTATGACTGGAAAAAGGATTGTTGATGGAGACTAGTACCGTCCTTGAAATCCTACAATTGAGAATCTTGACTCAGCATCAGAAAATTGAACCATTCTAAGTGTGCTAGTTACAATCTCTAGAATTGATCCTAGTCCAGTTTTATGTTGTTACTAAATTACACGCTTATCGAGATAGTTTCTATAAATCAATTTGTGAATGAACTAAATCATGTTAACATTTATTTGAGAAAATTTGTTTCTTTCCGACTGTTTCGCAAAACTTGTATTTTTTTGTAATATATATATAAAATTTAGGTTTTTCTTTTAATGAGAAAGTTGTGAATTTGTTGAATTACAAACTTGTACTTTTCCTAGTTATTTATTGTGAGAAAATTATTTTATTTTCTATAATAAAATAAATATTTATTTATTGTTTTACGTGTTTTACGTCAACCAACAAACTAGAAAACAAATAAATAAAAAAAGTACTAAGCTATTACAAACTTTACACACCAACAGGAATGAATGGACTTATGCCTTTACAGACCATTTACATAAATTTAAATAAGAGAAAACATTTGGTTAGTCTTTATAAATTATCCTACAACTAATAAATTAAATTAAATTGATTTCGAGTCTCAGACTCTGGTCCAAACTTCATTTTCAACTGCTCTGCCTCAACGTCCGGTCGAACCGGTGCGTTTGCATTGCGTTGGGGCCCAGTGACCGTTAAGGTCGTCGCCCAAAATATTATTTAAATAATATTTAATCCGAAAAATCATTTTAATAATCATTTAATAAATTTCCCAAAAATTTCGGCAGCACTCCCTCTATTTTCGGTCAACCCAAAAACTGGGAGTGCTTCCGTTAACCTACAAATTAATTCCAAACCCGATATTTATATAACCATCCATATAGAAATACTTTCCGAAGCCAAATCGAAAAAACCCGAAACAATATCGGAAATCCCAAAATTTATCGGAAAACGACAGAACTAACAGTTCATCTTGAAACTCACAGAACCAATTTGAAAACCCAACAAGAAAACCAAATAAACATAACTTTCTAAATCTCAGAATTTATTCCCGAAAATTTCTCGGAAAACCCGAGAATTGAAAACACAGAACTGTCTCCGAAGAATTTTCGGAAATCCCAAGAATTCACAGAACATTGTTCTATCCTAAATAATCCAATTATTCACAAAACCAACTAGCAGCAATACATTTCCGAAGAATTTTCGGAAAAATCCGAATTCTCGAAGAATTCGGTTGGACCAGATTTCATCATGGACAGTAAATAAAATTAGTTCAGAGTGTACCCAAAACGAAGGTGTAACGAAAATCCCGAAATGGAACTCGGAACCGAACTTGCTTGGGAACGGAAACGGAAAAAGCTGGACAGTGGAAACGACAGCAGATCGGGGCTCTGGAAAACGACCAGCGATGCACGGGAACAGCGGGGACTGGGCGCGGCCAAGAAGTGGCGCACGGGTCGTCGGTCGGCCGCGAAATCGCCGGACAGAGGAGGCGGCGGCCAAATCCGCTCGGGGTCGGCCTGATTGGGCGCTGGAGGGCGGCGGAACAGCGCCCGGGTCAGCGGGGAAAACGACCGGCAGTCGTACGCCGGGTGGGAGGCTCGACGGCGGGTGGCGCCGCTCGGGTTCGCCGAGAAATGGGTTTAGGGCACGGGTGATTTGGGGCAAGATGAGAATGATGGAGAGAGATGAAGAGAGGGGTTATATATAGGGAGGCAGGAAGTCGAGAAGGCGTCCGGTCACCGTCGGTGGCGACAATGGCGGCGGCGGGAAACCCAAGAGTCGGCCATTGGGTCGGGAAGGAAAGGAAAGGTCCCAGAGTTAAAAATATTAATGAATGAATTTATTCATTCCTTCCATTCAAAGGTTACAGCAAGTATTGCTGTAAAATATTGGGTTGGCTTAGGGCTTATGGGTTATTGGATCCTTATTGGGTTTGAAACTAAATGGGCCAAGCAAATGGCCTATGGTTTTGGTTTACAAGACATGATTTTCTATTTATATAAAAATATGGATTTTGTTTTATGGCTAAGAAAAAAAATCATTCTCATACAAATTAGTTAAATAAATATTTGTAATTAAAACAAAAGAAAAAAAATGTTTTTAGTTTCAATTCGGTTTTCGGGTCTGGGTTGACATACAAAAATCCTTGTTTTAATTATTTTGAAAAGAATATATATATATTTTTTTTACTCTTACATAATATTATTCTAGCATTTATTTTAAAAAAATTAAATTTAAATATAAAATTGTAAACTAAAATTATGGGTTTCACAACCTTCCCTCCTTAAGAAATTTCGTCCTCGAAATTTTTAAGAATTAGGTTGAGAAAATTACCTCAGGTCTCAAACAAGTACGGGTACTTCTCCCGCATCTCATCCTCTCACTCCCAAGTAAATTCGCCTGGGGAATCATGCCTCCACATCACCCGAACTATAGGAGTCACTGTGGTTCTGGTCTTTTTCTCGCCTCGGTCCAAGATTGCTACAGGCTTCTCTGGTATAGTGAGGCTCGGTCCGATCTCCAACTCTGAATGGTCCAAGACGTGGTTCTCATCAGGTACATATTCTCTGAGCTGTGAGACGTGGAAGACGTTGAGCACGCCCTCTAGATTAGCTGGTAGAGCTAACCTATATGCCACTTCTCCAATCCGGCTCAGAACTTCGAACGGACCAATGTATCTGGGACTCAGCTTCCCAGCTCTGCCAAATCTGATTGTACCTCTGGTAGAAGAAATCTTCACGAAGACTTTATCTCCTTCTTCAAATGCTAGTGGTCGACGACTGCTGTCTGCCCAGTGCTTCTGTCTGTCTTGAGCAATTCTGAGCCTGTCTCTGATAAACTTCACCTTCTCTGCTGCGTCAGTCACCATTTCTGGACCCAGCAGTACTCTTTCACCAACGTCGTCCCATGCCAATGGTGTACGGCAACGACGTCCATAAAGAGCTTCGAACGGGGTCATACCAATACTGGCTTGGTAGCTGTTATTGTAAGAAAACTCTACCAAATGCAGATGGTCTTCCCACGATCCTCCAAATTCCAAGACACAAGCTCGCAGCATATCTTCAAGTGTCTGAATAGTCCTCTCAGATTGCCCATCAGTCTGAGGATGATAAGCCATGCTGAACTTCAACTGAGTCCCCAAGCTGTCATGCAAGCTCTTCCAAAAATGTGAGGTAAAACGAGTGTCTCGGTCAGAAACAATACTTACCGGTATGCCATGAATCCGGTAGATGTGCCGCATGTACAATGCTGCCAACTTCTCAGTGGATAAACCAACTTTGAAGGGGATAAAGTGAGCTGACTTGATTAGTCGGTCCACAATTACCCAGATGGCATCCTTCCCTCCTTGGGAACGAGACAGTCCTGACACGAAATCCATCGTGATGTGCTCCCATTTCCATTCTGGAATGTCCAGCGGTTGTAGAAGTCCTGCAGGTCTCTGTCTACTAGCCTTCACTTGTTGACAGATCAAGCATCTAGCGACATACCTGGTGACATCTTTCTTCATTCCACTCCACCAGACAATAGTGCGCATATCCTGATACATCTTATTGGCTCCAGGATGTATGAAATATTGAGACTGATGCGCTTCCTTTATCAACTCATTCCTTAGTTGCCAGACGGTACACAAAGCCTCGTACCATTCTTCAGGGCTCCATCGCTGGTGATTGAGAAACCCTCCAGTGTTCCTGCTAACACTTGATCTCTCAGCTTGCAAAGTGCCTCGTCTTGAAACTGCGTCTCCTTGACCTTGTCCATCAGGTACGAGCTCACTTGCAACTTCATCAATACAGAATCAGCATCCAATTTCTTCCGTCCAGGCAGTACAATCTCCAGTTTAAGCTTCTCGATGTCCTCCAACAGGTGCCTCTCCTTGGTTAAGAACATCGCCACTGGGTATCGACTAAGTGCATCAGCGACCACATTAGCCTTACCCGGATGGTATTGCAAGTCGATGTCAAAGTCCTTCATTAACTCCAGCCATCTCCTTTGCCTCATGTTTAACTCTTTCTGAGTGAAAACATACTTCAGACTTTTATGATCTGTGTATATTTCCACTCTCTCTCCATAGAGATAATGTTTCTAAAGCTTCAACGCAAAGATCACTGCAGCAAGCTCCAGATCATGAGTGGGATAGTTCTTTTCATGAGTCCGTAATTGCCTAGATGCATAAGCAATCACTTTCCCATGTTGTTGAAGAACGCAACCCAGTCCTTTGCCTGAGGCGTCACTATAGATTGTGAAACCACCAGATCCTGCGGGTAGTGCAAGGATTGGTGCAGTAGTGAGCCTCTTCTTCAACTCCTCAAATGCTGTTTGGCAATCTTCCGTCCAGATGAACTCCTCATTCTTCCGAGTCAGCTTGGTCATTGGTTCAGCAATTCTAGCAAAATCCTTTACGAACTTCCGATAGTAGCCCGCCAAGCCCAAGAAACTTCTGATGTCAGCAACTGAGCTTGGGGTAGGCCACTTCTCCACAGCAGCTATCTTCTTAGGATCCACAGAAATTCCTTCTCTTGTGACAATATGGCCAAGAAAATCTACTTTGTCTAGAAAGAATTCACACTTGGATAGCTTACCGTACAACTTCTCTTTCCTCAAAGTTTCCAGAACTTTCCTGAGGTGCTCTTCGTGCTCCTCCTTCGTCTTTGAATAGATCAGTATGTCATCAATGAAGACGACGACAAACTGGTCTAAGTATTCATGGAAAACCTTGTTCATAAGGTTCATGAACACCGCAGGAGCATTCGTCAAACCAAACGGCATGACCAAGAATTCAAACTGCCCATACTTGGTGTTGAATGCCGTTTTGGGAATGTCTTCCTTCCTGACCTTGATCTGATGATAGCCAGACCTGAGATCAATCTTGGAAAACACCTTGGCTCCACTCAACTGGTCAAATAAGTCATCAATCCGGGGCAGAGGATACTTGTTCTTGATTGTGACATTGTTCAGCGCCCGGTAGTCGATGCACATCCTCACTGTTCCATCCTTCTTGGGCACAAACAAAACAGGTGCTCCCCAGGGTGAAGCCCCGTCTCGAATGAATCCCAGAGACTTCAGTTCGTTGATCTGCTCCTTCATCTCTTTGGCCTCCTTCGGGTTGACTCTATAACATCCCTTAGAAATCGGGGAAGAGCCAGGGACTAGATCAATAGTGAATTCTATGTCCCGATCTGGGGGTAGCCCAGGAAGACTATTAGGGAAAACATCCATGAATTTCGCTATGATAGGATGGGGTGGTCCAGGTTCTTCAGTAATAGAGTAGACAATACTCTCCATAACCTCCGGAGCTCTAGAGACTTCAAACTCTGGCCCTCCAGGTGGGCTGAAGATTACACATCCTCTGTGACAATCTATCAGCGCATGCTGCTTGCTCAACCAGTCCATTCCAAGGACTAAGTCATAATTAGGCAAGGGCATTACCAGTAAAGGTGCTACAAACTTATGTCCAGATATTGAAATAGGGCAATTACAGGTCTCTATTATAGGTAGGGGTCCACCTCCAGTCATAACCCTACAAATCCTCTTGCTAAGGCCCGTAACTATGTGGTGTGCAGAGATAAACTTTGTTGCTATGAAACTGTGTGTTGCACCAAAGTCGAATAAAACTAATGCAGGATAAGAATGTACGTAGATGTAACCTGATATAACATCCGCATTAGGTTCCTGCTCCTGCTCTGGTTCCTCTGCAGTTAGGGCAAAAGCTCGCCCAGTCCTCTGTTGATGCTGCCCAAATTGTTGCTGCTGAGTGGGCAGAGGTCCCCTCTGTTGATTTCCTCCAGCTCTGTTGGTCGCTGAGGGGCAGTCCTTCACTTGGTGGGTGGTAGACCCACAGATCAGACATTGTCCAAGCCTCTTCCGACAGATGTTCACCTGATGACCTGGCCTTTTGTAATAGCTACAGATAGGGATCTGCTTCTGGGGTGCTACATCATTATTCCTTGCTTGCTGATGATGCTGAGGCCTGTTGTTGTTGTTGTTGGGCTTCTTCTGATTTCCCTGGAAGTTGCTAGTTCCAGGAAAATCTCTCTTTGAACGGGCAGGTTGGCTCTTCTCTATATCTTGTGCTCTCTCCAGAATCTTCTCATAAGTCTTAGCTCCGCCAGAGATCACATAAGTGCGAATCTCCTCTCGAAGTCCATACTTGAATCGTTCAGCACGATCAGCAGGATCAGCCACCATGGTCTTGGCAAATCGGCTGAGCTGGCCAAATTCTGCCGCATACTCTCCCACAGTCATATTGCCCTGCTTCAAGTTCTGGAATTGTCGCTCCATCTCCCGCATCTCAGAAGTTGGGAAGAATTTCCTCTGGAACAACTTCTTGAAGGTGTCCCAGTCAACCTGTCTATCCTGGAGTCGAGGTTTATTCCGATACCAGGTGCTAGCTACATTCTGCAGTTGAAGTCCCACTGCTTCGGCCTTGAGGTCTTCTGGAAGTCGAGCGACGCTCAGAAGACGCTCCATATTGTCAAGCCATTCATCAGCATAGACAATTCCCTTGGTACCCTTGAAAGGTCGAGGGTTCTGCTTCTTAAAGCTCTCAATATCGCCCACCTTGGCAATATGATTTCCATTAATTAAATGGCCTTATTATTACATAAATTAATCTTTTAAATTTATGTTTACCTTGGCAGGCCTTGGTTCCTGTTGAGCTGCTTCTCCTCTTTCCAATGCAGCCATTGCCACGCTATGGGCGTTTTCCATGCCTTCTCTCATAATGGCCGTCTGCTCACGATGAGCTTCAGCTTGAGTTCTCTGAGCTTCTAGCACTCCTCTAAGCAGACTGATGAGGTCAGTGGGATCCACAGGTAACGGTGGGGCAGCTGGAGTAGGCGTAACTACTGGGGGTTGTATCTCCGTCCGAGATGATGGATCCATTGTTGTATTGTGGGGACGGTCAGCCAGCTGTCGAGGTGTAGGATCCGGACTTGATTGGGGAGGTGGGGTGTGGTCAGGTGTTGACATCCTATCGCCAGCAGGGTTGGTATTGTCAGTGGTCATTCTCTAAAAGTTTTAGGATAAAAACATAAGCAAGGTAGCCTATCTATAGTCAAACAAAAATATTTAATAATAATATGTATGTATATATCGGTCCTATGTTGTGGCAATTTGATGTTCTAGTGTTCTAACTGTTTCCTAGGTTTTCCTAAGTTGTTGTTAGGGACCTGCATGGGCCACCACTAAAAACATGTCACGACCCGATCCCAATTTCTTGGGTCGACTCGGATCATGCCCAGCCTGCACCGTTGTTGAGACGGCGGCAGTAAGCTGTAATCCATATGCAGGTACAATCAACAACAATTGATACTAATAATTGCCACAACATTTATTTAAACGATAAAATAAAACTTGTTCATTACAAAGCTTGTCCACAATTTTAACATAACATTATTCTTTTATTTAAAAGATAAACTAAAACTCCAAATAAGCAGAAGTGTCATCATCATCATCAGGAACCTCCTCTGGGAGCACAGCAGGGTACAGCTCCGGGTCATAGTAAGTATTAATCAGAAGCTCGGATTCATCAATAGAACCTATTGGGGGTGGGGTATCCAGTCAGGAAAGGAGCAAGTACAATTATGAAAATAACAATTTGCATAATGATTAGAAACTTGCAATATTAAATAATTTCGAAACAACAATTTTTCATTTATGAAGTAAACAATGTGATTGAGTATGCAGTATCTATGATCGGTTTAGGATGATTCAATTGTATCCTATTGATACGGTCCGGCCTAACCCCGTGTGAAGAGGGGTAAGCTCGTACATTCATTAACTATTGGGCTTTGATCATAGATAACTACGCTACTCCCTATTATCCCGATGCAATGATTCAATATGTAACTCTAGGAGAGAGTACGTGTAACAATTGTGTATTTAACATGCAAAATTCTAATATTAATTAAACTGTAATTAACCACAACCGTACTTGCCTTGGATTATGACTGGAAAAAGGATTGTTGATGGAGACTAGTACCGTCCTTGAAATCCTACAATTGAGAATCCTGACTCAGCATCAGAAAATTGAACCATTCTAAGTGTGCTAGTTACAATCTCTAGAATTGATCCTAGTCCAGTTTTATGTTGTTACTAAATTACACGCTTATCGAGATAGTTTCTATAAATCAATTTGCGAATGAACTAAATCATGTTAACATTTATTTGAGAAAATTTGTTTCTTTCCGACTGTTTCGCAAAACTTGTATTTTTTTGTAATATATATATAAAATTTAGGTTTTTCTTTTAATGAGAAAGTTGTGAATTTGTTGAATTACAAACTTGTACTTTTCCTAGTTATTTATTGTGAGAAAATTATTTTATTTTCTATAATAAAATAAATATTTATTTATTGTTTTACGTGTTTTACGTCAACCAACAAACTAGAAAACAAATAAATAAAAAAGTACTAAGCTATTACAAACTTTACACACCAACATGAATGAATGGACTTATGCCTTTACAGACCATTTACATAAATTTAAATAAGAGAAAACATTTGGTTAGTCTTTATAAATTATCCTACAACTAATAAATTAAATTAAATTGATTTCGAGTCTCAGACTCTGGTCCAAACTTCATTTTCAACTGCTCTGCCTCAACGTCCGGTCGAACCGGTGCGTTTGCATTGCGTTGGGGCCCAGTGACCGTTAAGGTCGTCGCCCAAAATATTATTTAAATAATATTTAATCCGAAAAATCATTTTAATAATCATTTAATAAATTTCCCAAAAATTTTGGCAGCACTCCCTCTATTTTCGGTCAACCCAAAAACTGGGAGTGCTTCCGTTAACCTGCAAATTAATTCCAAACCCGATATTTATATAACCATCCATATAGAAATACTTTCCGAAGCCAAATCGGAAAAACCCGAAACAATATCGGAAATCCCGAAATTTATCGGAAAACGACAGAACTAACAGTTCATCTTGAAACTCACAGAACCAATTTGAAAACCCAACAAGAAAACCAAATAAACATAACTTTCTAAATCTCAGAATTTATTCCCAAAAATTTCTCGGAAAACCCGAGAATTGAAAACACAGAACTGTCTCCGAAGAATTTTCGGAAATCCCAAGAATTCACAGAACATTGTTCTATCCTAAATAATCCAATTATTCACAAAACCAACTAGCAGCAATACATTTCCGAAGAATTTTCGGAAAAATCCGAATTCTCGAAGAATTCGGTTGGACCAGATTTCATCATGGACAGTAAATAAAATTAGTTCAGAGTGTACCCAAAACGAAGGTGTAACGAAAATCCCGAAATGGAACTCGGAACCGAACTTGCTTGGGAACGGAAACGAAAAAAGCTGGACAGTGGAAACGACAGCAGATCGGGGCTCTGGAAAACGACCAGCGATGCACGGGAACAGCGGGGACTGGGCGCGGCCAAGAAGTGGCGCACGGGTCGTCGGTCGGCCGCGAAATCGCCGGACAGAGGAGGCGGCGGCCAAATCCGCTCGGGGTCGGCCTGATTGGGCGCTGGAGGGCGGCGGAACAGCGCCCGGGTCAGCGGGGAAAACGACCGGCAGTCGTACGCCGGGTGGGAGGCTCGACGGCGGGTGGCGCCGCTCGGGTTCGCCGAGAAATGGGTTTAGGGCACGGGTGATTTGGGGCAAGATGAGAATGATGGAGAGAGATGAAGAGAGGGGTTATATATAGGGAGGCAGGAAGTCGAGAAGGCGTCCGGTCACCGTCGGTGGCGACAATGGCGGCGGCGGGAAACCCAAGAGTCGGCCGTTGGGTCGGGAAGGAAAGGAAAGGTCCCAGAGTTAAAAATATTAATGAATGAATTTATTCATTCCTTCCATTCAATGGTTACAGCAAGTATTGCTGTAAAATATTGGGTTGGCTTAGGGCTTATGGGTTATTGGATCCTTATTGGGTTTGAAACTAAATGGGCCAAGCAAATGGCCTATGGTTTTGGTTTACAAGACATGATTTTCTATTTATATAAAAATATGGATTTTGTTTTATGGCTAAGAAAAAAAAATCATTCTCATACAAATTAGTTAAATAAATATTTGTAATTAAAACAAAAGAAAAAAAATGTTTTTAGTTTCAATTCGGTTTTCGGGTCTGGGTTGACATACAAAAATCCTTGTTTTAATTATTTTGAAAAGAATATATATATATTTTTTTTACTCTTACATAATATTATTCTAGCATTTATTTTAAAAAAATTAAATTTAAATATAAAATTGTAAACTAAAATTATGGGTTTCACAGTTTCGGTCCAATTCGGTTTTGGGTTATTCGGTTCGGTTTAAACCGAATAAACCGAATGCTCACCCCTAGTCCTCTGGAAACTGCTCGAAGAAAAATGACTCTAACTCAGGCAATTCCTCAGCCTCAGAATGCGTCTCGAAATCCTGAGTGTTGGTCATGGTCTGATCCTCGACGAATAACACGTCCCTGCTTCTGTAGAGCTTTCTTTCCACTAGTTCGTAGAGTCTATAGCCAAACTCATCCCGACCATAGCCGACAAAGATGCATCGCCACGTCTTCGGCTCAAGTTTGGACCTCTTGTCCTTCGGTACATACACGAAGGCCTTACAACCAAACACTTGCAGGTGATTGTACGACGGCTCTTTGTTGTACCATACTTTATCAGGCACATCAACCTGCAAAGGAGTATTAGGAAATAAATTAATAACATAAGCAGCTGTGAGAAGAGTCTCACCCCAATAACTGTCTGGCAAATTTGCTTCTGACAGCAAACACCGTACCCTCTCCATCAATGTCCTGTTCATGCACTCCGCTACACCATTGAGCTGAGGTGTCTTGGGTGGAGTCTTCTGGTGTCGTATCCCTTGCTCTCTACAATACGCATCAAAGGGACCAATGTATTCGCTGCCGTTGTCGGACCGAACACACAATAACTTCTTGCCCGTCTCTCTTTCAACAGAGGCCTGAAACTCTTTGAAAGTGGACAGCACCTGATCCTTGGTCTTTAAGGCATAGACCCAAACCTTCCTGGAACAGTCATCAATAAAATTTATAAAGTAAGAAGCACCACCAATAGATTTTACCTTCATAGAACCGCAGACATCCGAGTGAATCAACTCGAGCAACGCCGGCTTCCTTGAACTTGGATGACTTTGGAAAGACACTCTATTTTGCTTCCCAACTAAGTAGTACGTGCACTTCTCCAACTTTGTAGGCTTGAGCCATGGAATCACCTTCCTGTTCACCAAGTAGCCCATCCCCTTCTCGCTGATATGGCCAAGCCGCCTGTGCCACAACTCGGTAGACGCATCGCTGACTGCGTTCACCTCCTGTGCCCCCTGTGCGCTCCCCTCCATATAGTAGAGACCGAACTTCTTGCTTCCTCTGGCAATCACCATCGAACCTCTGGAATGCTTTCACTGACTATTCTCGAAGAGATTGAAGAATCCCTCGTCATCCAACCTTCCAATCGACACCAGGTTGAAACGGATATCAGGGACATGACGAACACCTTTGAAAACAAGAATTGCACCCGTCTTCGTCCTCAAATGCACGTCTCCAATGGCAGCCGCCTTCGACACATCTCCATTGCCCATCTTCAACACTCCACAGTCGCTTGTCGTCTAAGTGGCAAATAGTGCCCTGTTATGAGATACGTGCGCTGAAGCCCCTGAGTCCACCAGCCAAGAATTGTCATCGTATGCGAGGTTTGTGATAATCTCATCACCAACGACGATCACATCGTCTCCATGTATCGAGGCCGTTGTTGTAGCATTCTCATCTTGCTTCCCCTTGTCGCCCTTCTTCTCTCTCTTCCAAGCGAAACAGTTCCGCTTGATGTGGCCCTTCTTGCCACAATGGTAACACTTCGAGTCCTCGTACCGACCCTTGGACTTCCATCTGCTCTTGTCTCTGCCACCACCTGGACCCTTGCTTTTCCCCCTTCTACGGTTCTCTGAAACTAGTACCTCTGAGTGATGGAATATGGATGAAGTGCCCTGAGAACGTCTCTGTATCTCTTCATTCAGTACCCCGCTCTTGGCAAACTCCAGACTGACCACGCCTTCCGGAGCAGAAGCGATCATAGATACTCGTACGGTCTCACTACCAAAATAAGTCATATCAGCGACGCAATTAGCGACGCTTAATCAAAACGTCGCTATAATTTTGCAACTTAGCGACGTAAAAAAGTTTACGTCGCAATACGTCACTATTAGCGACTATCAGCGACATATTGCGACTACATTTTGTATAACAAAAATTTGCGTTACAGAAAAGTCGGTGGACGTCGCTATGATTTTATTATCAGCGACTATTAGCGACGTCAATGTAAGACGTCCCTAATTTTTTAGAATACAGCGACGTTTAGCGACGTCTTACTCTGACGTTGCTAATTTATTTCTAATTTATCGATCGAGTTTTCCTTTCCCTCCATTCTCACTCGAAAATCTCCTAAAAATATTTCGTTCCCTCCCCCACACGCCAACGACCACCTGCGCTACTTCGCCGCTCCCCTCCTCCTCCTCCACCGCTCATCCACCTCCACCGAGCTCCTCCTCCTACTCCTCCTTTGCCGGCCGCTCGCCTCCATCACCGACCGCCCTCATCCTTCTTTTTCTCCATTGCTGCGTGGTCCTCCTCCTCTTTGGGCTACTCCTCCACCGACCCCCTCCTCCTCAACCGCCTACACACGCCGACCTCCTTATCCTCTCGGCCATCCCCTTCCTTGGTCACCCCCAAAATCAGGTAAACCCTAACCATTTCTCTACTAGCCATTTGACATGGACATGACACAGACACGAACACATACACTGACACGACACAAACTTAATTCTGACAGAAAATAAAGATTTGATGTAAAACAAATAAGTAAAAAATTCTAACTAGTAAAAAAATTATTGGAAAATCGAGATCATTATTAAATAAAGTTATATGGTTTTACATTGTTTGGTATCATTATTAAAAAAAATTACAAGTCACAGCCTTTACCGACACTGACCCAATTCGGACAAGGTTTGGTGTAAGTATCATGAGAGTATCGGAGAAAGTCCCAATGTGACAGTAATGTGTGGTAGAGTATTGTAATGTATATGATAGGTAAGAGGGTGATATTAGGTAATTTTGAGATGGGCACTTGGTTTACCTATATAGGAAAGGTAAGGTATTCCTATAAGTATTAGCTATAGCTATATATATTGTGATGATCGCGATATGCATCTATGTAACATATAGTTATAGTATGAGTATCATTGATATAAAAATGGTGTAAGGGTAACCCCATAGATATAGCCTATAGCAATGCATACATTTATGGTAAATAGATAATTATAGGACTACATAGGTATAACATTATGGATAGACAACCATGGGTACTATATCCTGTATGCATATAGGGTATGGATTAAGAGGGTATGTCCATTGATGTTGTGTTATACCTTAGGTAAGTGCCTCTAATAGAGTATCCTAGTATCCTTGGTATAGGGTATTAAGGGGGTTAAGGTTTTAGGGATAGGCTAAATATAAATATGGGTAAAGGGCACAGTGTGGTATCATGATATAGTACCATAAAGGTATACTTAATATGGGTAATCTAGAGAGTAATGCATGTGTGTAGCATATGGTATGGCATGGTATAGGACATTAGAGAGTAAGTAAAGGGTAGATGGCTAAGGTAATTCCAAATAGTAGATATCTATAAATATAAATCAGATAGATACGTTTAACACACCGAATATCCTAGTATCCTAGTATCATTGTATCCTAGTATCCTAGTATCCTAGTATCCTTGTTGTTTGTATACTTGTCTGACAGGTTTCTCGTTATCACACATCTGTCTGTTTTTACATTTTTACTTGTTCTCCCTATCACATATATTGTTCATTATTAGACTTCAAATGGAGACTTAAGAGCTTCTTGTGATACATTATCGGAGGGCTACACCCTAAGGTCCAAGCCCGAGCTTGCTAAACTTTATACATAAGCCCATGTCCATGTTTGATATGGACACGAATCTACCAAATTTATTGATTAAACACTATGCTAAAGAGACTAGGATAAATATTGGCAAAAATACTGACATATATCACGTCTTCATATTTAAACCTTTAACTTGACAATACAAGACTTTATTTTTTGACATGCTATAAATAGCCTCTAACTCATCTCTTGGATAAAGAGGATAGATATATTCGTATGCATGTGTTTCAACGATGTGCTTGTATCTATCTTACAGAATTATCCTCAAATAGATATGGAGCTGAATTACTATCTGCAGAATCGTTCGTGGATGTACAACCGTCATCCTGATGACATGTACGGTATGCAGAATAAATTTATAGAGGTGTACAACAGTTCCTGCAGTTTGCCAAGGAGTTCCCTCAGTACATGGACGGTACCAAAATTAAGTGTCCGTGTGTGAGATGTCGTAACTTGAAATATCATCCAGAAGTGGAAGTCACGTATCATTTATACTCGAAGGGTTTCACGTCGAATTACTATCAGTGGAGCGCACACGGAGAACTTGTGTCCTTAGCATCGGAGTATGAGCCTTATGTGGATGTCTACAACCATGCTGCTTATGACGATGGGTTGGTGAACATGGTTTTTGACGCGGTGGGGCCTAGTTTCGATCCGGACAATCATGATGCACCTGAGGAGGCACCGAACGTCGATGCTGTAAAGTTCATGGAGTTGCTGGAGAATGCAAGGACTCCATTATATCCTGGTTGTGAGGATCATTCACCGTTGGAGGTGGTTACAAGATTGTTGAGCATCAAGTCTAATTTTAATATGTCGCAAGATTGCTACAATCGACTTATGGAGTTGATTATAGAAATATTGCCTGAGGGTGCTAAGTTGCCTAAAGACTTTTACCGGTCGAAGAGGATGGTGAGATCGCTCTGGATGGGATATGAGAAAATCGATACATGTCGCAACGGGTGCATATTGTACTACAAAGACGACAAAGATGAAGACGCCTGCAGATTTTGTGGGGATGATCGCTACAAGGGCAGTGGTAGAGGAAAGTCTGTCGATGAAAGAAAGCCTACCGATTCGATGCACTACTTGCCATTGACGTCACGGTTGCAGCAGTTGTTTATGATGAAGGAAACTGCAGAAAACATGAGTTGACATAAGCGGGAACAGATCGAAGGAGTGTTGGATCACCCATCTGATGGAGAAGCATGGAAGCACTTTGATCGAGAGTATCCAGATTTTGCTTCTGATCCGTGTAATGTCAGATTGGGTCTCTGCTCTGACGGTTTTACCCCATTCGAACTTTCGGGATCCCAGCATTCGTGTTGGCCTATGATCGTCACTCCGTACAATCTACCGCCTTGGATGTGCATGAAGACTCCGTATATGTTCCTCACCGTTATTATCCCAGGTCCGAACAATCCGAAAAGAAACATCGATGTGTATTTACAGCCATTGATTGATGAGTTGAATCAGCTGTGGGAAGTAGGTTCCAACACTTACGATGTATCTAGAAAACAAAATTTTTAGATGCGGGCATCACTTATGTGGACCATCAACGATTTTTCGGCCTATGGTATGTTATCTGGATGGAGCACACATAGTCGTCTTTCATGTCCGTATTGCATGGGCCGTACTAAGGCTTTCCGTTTGAAATACGGAGGCAAATCGTGCTTCTTCGATTGTCATCGATAATTCCTGCGGAAGGATCATCCGTACCGGAGGAACATAAATGCTTTTCGTGCTGGCATTGTGGAGAAGGCTAATCCCCCGCCAAAATGGCCCGGATATACGATATGGAAAGAGGTAAAAGATTTACCAAGGGCTATTGAAGAGCCTGCTACGGGCTACAAGTGTGACGGATTTGGTCGCACTCATAACTGGACGAAGAGGAGTATATTCTGGGATCTGCCATATTGGAGCACCAATCTGATTAGACATAACCTTGATGTCATGCATATCGAAAAGAATGTGTTTGACAACATAATTAATACTGTAATGGACGTAAAGGGGAAGACGAAAGACAATCCAAAGGCTAGACTGGTCTTGGAAGAAATATGTAGACGTCATGCATTGCATTTGATAGAGGAGGGGAATGGGAAGTTGAAGCAGCCTAAGGCAATTTTCTCACTGGAGAAGGAGGATAAAGTCAGACTCTGTAGGTGGATTCAAGGTCTAAAATTTCCAGACGGGTATGTTTCGAACTTGAGAAGATGCGTCGACCTCAAGGAGAACAAACTGACAGGTATGAAGAGCCATGATTGTCACGTATTCATGGATAGGTTAATTCCGATTATATTTCGAAAATTCTTACCCCAGGTTATTTGGGATCCATTGACCGAGCTTAGCATATTCTTTAGATATCTTTGTTCTACTAAGTTGCTCGTCGATCGTCTAGAAAAGCAGGAGAACGATATTGCGGTAACACTGTGCAAGCTCGAGAAGGTATTTCCTTCTGGATTCTTCGACTCCATGGAGCATTTGCTAATTCATCTTTCCTACGAGGCACGTGTTGGTGGGCCCATCGGTTATCGGTGGATGTACCCGTTTAAGCGGTATTTGAACCACCTAAAGAGGAAGATGAAAAACAAGGCTTGGGTCGAGGGTTCTATTTGTGAAGCCTATATTCTCGAGGAGATTGCAAACTTCTGCTCGACGTATTTCAAATCTCATGTTGCTACGAATAGAATGAGGGCTCCGAAAAATGACGACGGATCATATCAAGAATCTAATGATGGAATACTGAAAGTATTCAATGCGTCCGGAAAGCCTTCGGAAAAAATAAAGAAGAGATATTTGAATGACGAAAAGCTAAGGGCTGTTCAGTTGTATATATTACTCAATTGTGACGAGGATGAAGTGGGGAAGCTAGAGGGATAAGTAATTAATGATGAGTTTACGTCATTTCAATATAATAGTATAAGCTAATATTATTGTACTAATCGGCGGTTGCTTCGTTGTTTTCAGCACATATAATGATGAGTTGAGGTCGGTTAGACCCTACCTAACTGACGAAGCATTAAAACAAGAATTGAGATGTCATTTTCCTTCTTGGTTGAGCGAATATGTAAGCAACTCGGTAATTACAGGCCGCTTCTAATGCAACTGCACAATAAAAAACTTACTATCTCTTCTTTGGTATTCAGGTCGATCGTCTAATTTCACCAGAGATTGAATTTATTAGAACTCTTATCAAGGGACCAATTACTTTTGTTAAAATATGGCCAAGTTACTGTGTCAATGGCTTTAGGCTCAAGTCGACAAATGCTCCGATCAGAGACAGCTTCCTGGATCTTGATTCCACGAAAAATAGTTGTTTGTGTATCAAATCTTCGAACTACAAAGACGTCGATCCAGGAAATAATTTCTTTGTCATCTTGCAAGAGATTGTGGAGTTGACATATAATTATGGCATAGAACCAGCAAAGATCGTGTTGTTCAAGTGTGAATGGTTCGATCCGATTGAAAATCAAGGTTAGAAAATTGACGAGCATGGTCTTGTGGATATAAACTACAAGCATAGATATCAAGGCTACAAACCATTTGTCCTATCGACTCAGGCTCAGCTCGCGTACTTCACAGCTTATCCGAGACAGGGAGCAACGAAGTCTGACTGGTGGGCAGTATACAAGACTAAAGCTAGAGATACTTTTGATGTTGACAAAAAGCTTATCAGGAGGACGAGCTACCTCTTATAACCAATATTGTTGATGTGGACTCCACGGAAGTTACGCATTACACGACTAATATAGAAGATGTAGAATTATCCGAAGAGGAAGGCAAAGCCAACGAAGGCGAAGATGAAACTGAAGATGAGGAGGAGGAAGATGAGGAAGATGAGGTCGAGGAAGACGAACAAGATGAATATTCTGAAGATGATTGAGAGAGATGTACTTTCATTTTTCAGATGTTTCTTTTAGAATGTACTATCTGGACTTAGATGTTTCTTGTAGAATGTACTATCTGAACTTAGATGTTTCTTGTAGAATATACTATCTGGACTTAGATGTTTCTTGTAAAATGTATCATCATATGTTGTCTTGGTTATTATCTTGTCGTTGTTGTACTTTCATATTTCTAAGGTACTATTATTTGTTGTATCTCATCATATGTTGTTATCAGGTATGACAGGTCATCGCGGATCGTTCCGCGTGTCCCGACATAGGGCACGGGGTACTACTGGCAGAGGACAGGGTACTCCTTCGGTACCTCCTACTAGTACCGGCTCTGGATCCTCGTCTTCCAGTACTCCTGTGTATCGGACAGTACCTCCGCCTGCCACGACGCTACGTGGCATATCTCCTGGGACGAGTAGTTCCAGGCCTGAGACTCTCCGTCGTCTAGCGTTCCTCCTGCTGATACGACGATGGAGACAGATGAGCAGATGGAGGAGGCTGAGCCGACGACCGACCAGTATCAGGCAGATGATGCATGCGCACCTCCAGAAGAGACGAGGACGGAGATCTGGGCCGACGGTACAAAGTAAGTATTTTAGTTTATCATTTTTTTTCTGTGTTTATCATAAATGAACTTTTCTCATGAATATAATATGTCTGTATAGATATCATCCCCCGTCGGTACAGAGACGCCTAAGCCACTTCTTGAGGACTAATTATGGTGTTCCTTGGATAAACTACTCTGATGCTCCGGACGAGAGGAAGGCATACTGGTTTGCGCACTTCAAGGTTAAAATATATTTTCTTTTAACATGAATCATATAATTTTTGCATATTATATATAACTGATAAATATTTGGTTTGCACTCTTCTAGGATATATTTTTCTATCCACCGCACCGGGCCGAGATGATCGAGGGGATGTTTTCTGCTGTCGCTGCTAAGCTGATCTGCGACACTATTAATGATAAGAAGACTCGTGATCGTGCCAGAAAGCCGATACAAGGTTGAATCACCCCAGAGCAGTGGACTGCGATGAAGGCTCGATTTGACGAGCCAAGGTACAAGGAAAAGTCTGAGAAGGCCAAGGCGGCTAGGAAGCAGGGGTCAAAGTGGTACGGTGGGTCGATTCCGATGACGGAACATTTTCGTCGTTTTGTATGTTTTTTTTTCAAAAATATTATTTTAATACAACTCCGATAAATTAGTAAAAGGTGATATATTTAATTACAGATAAGGAGGGATGATGACGCCAATATGGTGACTGTCTTTCTGGCCACACATCGGAAGGGCGGTAATCTTATTGACGAGAGGGCGGAGCAGGCCTATGTAAGTATTACAATTCTATTTATTAATTTTAATACTTCGTGTTAGGTTTGATATAACTTAGTAAATATGCATTGTGAAACTCGTAAATTCAGATAATTATTTATATAGTTAATATAATAAATTATTAATTATTAATTTAGGAAATTGCATTTTTTTTAAAAAAATAATAATAATAAATTAATTGTCCTGGATTTTTGATTGTTGAGGCCTGACCTGTTCTGACCCAGCTCGAACCCATTTCGAACCCGTTTCAAAGAGCCATTTCAGGAAACTCAATTTAGATTTTTTGATTCTTTTGGGTATTTATTATAAAGAAAATATTATGAATTTTCTTTAAAACAAAAAAATTGGAATTTTCCTTCCATTTACTTCAGCCAAACCAATTTAATCACTAAACTAATATTAATCTCATTACTCATTCCATTACATCATTCAACCGAAAGGAAAAGAACTCTTTCCTTTCATCTCCCCAAACGTGCGACCCCTTTTGGCTTCCGAGCGTTCGCTCGACCGGCCGCAACCCCTCCTCTTCCCCTTCCGGTAACAGTTCCTCCTTCTCCCTATATATATTTACACCCTCCTCTTCCCTTCCATCTTCACCATTCTCCATCAAACCACTTTCCCAAACTCTTTTTCCCAAACCCTAACCCCCAAATCCGGTGACCTCGCCGCCAAGGCCGCACGCCCCCAGCCCGACCAGGCGCGCCCCCGACTCTCCAGTGCGCCCTCTCCGGCCGACCCTCTTCGCCAGAGCCCTTAGCCCCGGCCGCCCGATCCAACGCCGGCCTCTTCCCGCCCGGCGTACCCCTTCGCCGGCAACCCTCCGCCCGCGAGCCGCACCCCGTCGAGCTCCGCGCGGACCCCGACGTCAGCGCCCTTCGCCGACAGCGTTCAGCGCTGACCCCGTCTTCTCCTGGCTTTTCCGAGTCCAGGCGTGCCCTAGTCGGACTCCGAGTCTATTCCTTGTTCCGGCGAACTGCTATCCCGACGAATTCTCCTGCTGTCCGTGTTTATTTCTTTCTTTAAATCATCTGAGAGCTCTAGCCGAGCAACCCGAGGTATAACCCCTGTCCCGTTCTATTTTTCATGTTGTCTGTGATGAGAATGGTCCCCGATTCCCTCCTGGGAATTCGGTTTTTAGCAACGTCGTAGTTTTGGAACCTTCGGAAAGGTTCTGTTGGTTGTTTTGATCTTTCCGAACTTTTCAAAAAATGGATTTCTGTATATTTTGGGCTTTCCGAATTTTTCCGGTAGCGTTCTATGATGTTTTGGTTGGATTCGGACTTCCAAAATTATTTCGGGTCGTTCCGAATTAATCTGTGGATTGGTTGTGGATTATTTTTATATATATATTTTGGGATTCCCTGGTCTGGGATTTGCAGGAAAATTATCGGCATATTTCCCAGTTTTTGGGTTAACCAAAAATAAAGGAAATGCTGCCAGATTTTTCCGTAAATTTAAAGTATATTTTAAAAATGATTTTAAAATGGATTTCGGAAATATATATTTAATATTTAGATTTTGGGCGACGACCGTATCGGTCAATGGACCCTGGCTAAGTGCAAACGAAACCGGTTTCGCCCGGACGTTGAAGCATTAGCCTATATGACGATTGGACCAATATTTGAGACTCACTATTATAATTATTTTAATTTAAATTATTAGTTTATTTATAATTAATTTGTAGGAAGATTACAGGACTAACAAGTTTTCTTCTTATTTTAATTCATTGGCCTGTAAGGGCATAAGTCCATTTACTTTTCTGCAAATTTATAATAATTAGTAACTGTAGTTTTTGGATTTTCTGGTTATGGTGCAGACGCATAATTTAGGATTATTAATAATAATTATAGCAATTTTAGAAGTTCACGTTTTTCTCATTTAAAAAAAAATATTTTTATATATATAAATATAAATACCAAGTTTTCCGAATAAATTGATAAATGCAAGTTTTTCCAAAATTAAATATAAATTGATGTTTCATAATTACAACGCACTAATAATCGCATTTTGCTTGTGTTAGCTAATTAAAAGATTTAAAATTGACTAGGGAACAGTTTAGAGATTTGCAACTAGCTTAGTTAGCATTGGCGATTCTTGGTTTCTGAGACAGCTTATCGAATGTAGGATTTCGAGGAAGAGTCTGAACTTCCATCCCGACGTATCAACCTTTCTAGTCCAGTCAAACCTGAGGCAAGTACATTTTGTGTTAGTTTATAATTATTTAGTAATCGTTTTATTGCAAGTTTAAACCACGATACAACACGAAACTCTCTTTGAGAGCATTGACTGTAACTACTGTAACTATTGGGGACTGGGGGAGTAGTGTAATGAGTATGACCACATCCAAACTACTGTAACTACTGTAACTATATTAGCTTACCCCTCATACACACGGGGATAAGCCGTATCTGAACTGTAACAAACCTAAGCCGGTCATATTTCATTGCCTATTCACATCACAGAACTGTAACTGTTTTAAAACTGTAACTGCTTAGTTGATTTTTAAAACTGTTTAAAAGTGCATAATTCTATTATTATTTCAATTGTCAAATTAGCATGAATTGTACTTTGCTCCCTCCTGACTGGAGACCCAACATTTTTAGGTATCACTGATGAGGCTTTGTTCCGTGATATTTTTCGAAGTCCCAACTAGAGGACGATGATTTCGAGACTGATGAGCTGTTTGCCTAAAGTTTTATTTTCTTCATGATGTATGTAGAAAATGGTTTTAAGTTGTATCTTTCATTTCATTGTAAAAGTTTTTAAATTCGGAATAATAAATTGTGGCAATTATTGTGTTATTGATATTACCTGCGAATGGATACAGCTTACTGCCGCCGTCTCAACAACGGTGCAGGCTGGGCATGATCCGATTTGACCCAAAAAATTGGGACCGGGTCGTGACATATTTTTAGTGGTGGCCCATGCAGGTCCAGAACAACAACTTAGAAAAACATATTTAGAAACAATTAGAACACTAGAACATCAAATTGCCACAACATAGGACCGATATATATATATATATATATATATATATATATATATATATATATATTAAATATTTTTGTTTGATTATAGACTGGTAGGCTACCTTGCTTATGTGTGCATCCTAAACCTTCCAGAGAATGGCCACTGACAAGACCAATCCTGCTGGCGATGAGGTATCATCTCCGGATCACACCCCACCTCCTCAACCAAGTCCAGGGTTTATTCCCTCGCAGCTAATTGTCCGTCCCCATAATGCATCCAGTGAAGTTTTCACTACACTGGCGATTCCTACCTCTTCTCAAACTGAGTTGCATTTCCTTGGGGAAGTACCCATTCCTGTTGCTCCACCAGTACCAACGAACACCTCCCAAATGGTTGCCCTATTTCAAGAAATCATGGAGTCCCAGAAGGCTCAAGCTGAAGCCCAGCAGGAACAGATGGATATCACGATAGAAGTCATGAAGAACGTCAATGATGTAGCCTTAGCTATCTTGAACCGAGTTGGAGTGGAACCTCGTCCTAGGAGGGATATCCCTAAATCTAGAAGATGTTTGGGCCCTACTATCCGGCAGTCATATCATAAGAAGCTATTGGTTTGTGACTACTGTAAAAGGCTTGGTCACCAAGCCAATGTTTATCGCAAGAGATTGGGAAAATATTTGGTATGTGGATCTGCTGAACATCGGGTAAAGGACTGCCCCTTATCTTTCCATCAAACCAGAGCTCATATCCCAGCAACACCTGTTAGGCCACAACCTAGGGGCTCTACCTATCCAGCAGACCTTGCCTCCTACTATAAGGCATGATGCAGACTCGAGGTTCATAGAAGATGAAGCAGTTGGAGACTGCTCATGCAAGAGCCAGAACCATGAAGATTAGTACCTAGGACTGCCGAATAGCATTATTTATTGTCATAAGAAGTTGTAACAGGATGTCCTTGGATCAATCATGAAAGTTTTGCTATAATTCTCCACATGAATAAACTTCTTAGTTACACCTTTATAGTAGATGTCTTCCCTGATAGTTTTCCCGGATTACCCCAGATCTAGACATAGAGTTCACTATTGACCTAGTCCCCGGCTCTCCCCTATTTTAAGAGATGCTACAGAGTCAACCTGAAGGAGGCCAAGGAGATGAAGGACCAGATCAATGAAGTTCTAGGATTTACCCAAGATGGAACTTCATCCTAGGGAGAGTCTGTATTGTTAGTGCACAAGAAGGACGGAACAGTACGGATGTGCATCGACTACCGGGCGCTGACCAATATCAACATCAAGAATAAGTACCCTCTGCCCCGGATCGATGACCTATTTGATCAATTGAGCGGAGTCAAGGTATTTTCGAAGATTGATCTTAGATCTGGCTACCACCAGATCAGGGTCAGGAAGGAAGATATTCCCAAGACGGCATTCAACACCAAGTATGGGCAGTTTGAATTCTTGGTCATGTCGTTTGGACTAACGAATGCTTCTACTGTGTTCATGAATCTCATGAACAGAGTCTTTCATGAGTATTTGGATCAGTTTTGTTGTCATCTTCATTGGTGACATTCTGATATACTCGAAGAACTGAAGAAAAGCATGAAAAGCACATGAGAAAAGTTCTGGGAACTTTGAGGAAGAAGAAATTTTATGGTAAAGCTATCTGAATGTGGATTTTCTTAGACAAGGTGGATTTTTGGCCATGTTATCACAAGAGAAGGAATTTCGGTAGATCATAAGAAGATAACTACTATTGAGAAGTGGACTACCCCAAGTTCAGTTGCTGAAATTTTTGGACTTGGCTGGCTACTACCGGAAGTTGTGAAGAATTTCGCCAAGATCGCTGAGCCAATGACGAAGCTCACAAGGAAGAATGAAGAGTTCATAAGGACGGAATGCTTGCCAGGCATCATTTGAGGAACTGAAAAGAGACAATACCGATACTAGCGCTACCCGCAGGAACCGGTGGATTCTCAATCTACAATGATGCCTCTGATAAAGGACTGGGTTGCGTTCTTCAATAACATGGGAAAATAATTGCTTACATATCTAGACTCATGAAATAAACTATCCCACACATAATTTGGAACTTGCTGCAATTATCTTTGTTTTGAAGTTATGGAAGCACTACCTCTATGGAAAGAAAGTGAAAATATTTACAGATCCCAAAAGTCTAAAATATGTTTTCTCTAAGAAGGGGTTGAATAAGAGACTAAGAAGATGGCTGAAGCAGATGAAGGATTTCGACATCGACCTGCAGTACCATTCAGGTAAGGCAAATGAGGTCGCTGATGCATTTAGTTGATATCCTATGGTGATGTCTTGACCAAGGACCAGCACCTGCTAGAAGACATCGAAAAGTTTGGACTGGAGGATATACTGCCTGGAGATGGAAGGAAGAAGCTGGATGCTGATTCAGTGTTGATGAAGTTGCAAATGAGCTCGAGTCTGATGGACAAAGTCAAGGAGACTCAGTTTCAAGACGAGACACTTTGCAAACTTAGAGATCAAGTGTTGGCAGGAACACTTGAGGGTTTCTCAAATCGCTAATAATGGAGCTCTGAAGAATGGTACAAGGCTTTGTGTACTATCTGGCAAACTGAGGAACAAGCTAATGCAAGAAGCGCACCAGTATTCCATACATCCTAGCAAGACGTATCGGGATATGCGTACTATTGTTGGGTAGTATGAAATGAAGAAGGATGTATTCAGAATTGAGGTTAGATATTTAATTTGTTAACAAGTGAAGGCTAGCCGACAGAGACCCGCAGGACTTCTACAGTCGTTGGACATTCCGAACCGGAAGTAGGAGCACATAACGATGGACTATGTGTCATGATTGCCTTGATTCTAAGGAGGAAAGAACACCATTTGGAATATTGTGGACCAACTGACTAAGTCAGCTCACTTTATTCCTTTCAAAGTTGGTTTATCCACTAAGAAGTTGGCAGCATTGTACGAGAGGCACATCTACCGGATTCATGGAGTACCGAGGGACGAGCAATCATAGAGGCCAATCCAGACGCTTGAAGATATACTGAGATTTTGCGTCTTGGAATTTGGAGGGTTTTGGGAAGACCAATTGCATTTGGTGGAGTTCTCTTACAACAACAGCTACCAAACTGGAATTTGTATAACACCATTTGAAGCACTCTATGGACGTCATTGCCATACATTACTTGCATGGACGAAGTAGGAAAAAGAATATTGCTGGGACCCGAGATGGTGACTAATGCAGCAGAGAAGGTGAAGGTAATTAGAGACAAGCTCAGGATTGTCCAAGACAGACAGAAGCATGGGACAGATAGCAGTCGTCGACCACTGGAGTTTGAAGAGGGAGATAGTGTCTTTGTGAAGATTTCTCATATCAGATGAACGATCAGTTTTGGCAGAGCAGGAAAATTGAGCCCCAGGTCAGCGGCCATTTAAAGTTTTGAGACGAGTTGGAGTAGTAGCATACCGGTTAGCTCTACCAGCTAATCTTGAGAGTGTGCACAACGTCTTCTACGTATCACAGCTCAGACGCTACATTCCGGATCCAAGTCACATTTTGGATAATTCAGAGCTGAAGATTGGACTCAACCTTTCAGTGCCAGAGAAACCAATTGCAAGCGTAGTCAGCGGTGAGAAGAAGATCAGAATTTGAGCCATCACATAAACTCCTATTTCTTATCTTTTCGTTCTAAACTTGACTGATGTTGCTAAGTTAGCCTAGTTTTGCAAGCTATTTCTTTATCAAGCTTGATCATGACAGTATTTTATTGGGTGCACCCACTAATATATTGTCTAATCAGGACCGGTGCATGATGGTCTGATCAACCTCGTGTACTTTGGTTCGCTTTTGTATTTTTTTGCATGGATGATTTCATAAATAAAATTTGTCCCTAAACCGTCTCATCCACGACTGCCTTGGAAATTCTTATTGTTGAACCTGAGTTACGGACATAGTACCCGTAACTGCTTGATTTGAGTTTATCCTACCCCTAACCCTGCTTTTAATTTCGAGGACAAAATTTTCTAAGGAGAGAAGATTGTGAAACTCGTAAATTCAGATAATTATTTATATAGTTAATATAATGAATTATTAATTATTAATTATTAATTTAGGAAATTGCATTTTTTAAAAATAAAAAATAATAATAATAATAATAAATTAATTGTCCTGGATTTTTGATTGTTGAGGCCTGACCTGTTCTGACCCAGCTCGAACCCATTTCGAACCCGTTTCAAAGAGCCATTTCAGGAAACTCAATTTAGATTTTTTGATTCTTTTGGGTATTTATTATAAAGAAAATATTATGAATTTTCTTTAAAACAAAAAAATTGGAATTTTCCTTCCATTTACTTCAGCCAAACCAATTTAATCACTAAACTAATATTAATCTCATTACTCATTCCATTACATCATTCAACCGAAAGGAAAAGAACTCTTTCCTTTCATCTCCCCAAACGTGCGACCCCTTTTGGCTTCCGAGCGTTCGCTCGACCGACCGCAACCCCTCCTCTTCCCCTTCCGGTAACAGTTCCTCCTTCTCCCTATATATATTTACACCCTCCTCTTCCCTTCCATCTTCACCATTCTCCATCAAACCACTTTCCCAAACTCTTTTTCCCAAACCCTAACCCCCAAATCCGGTGACCTCACCGCCAAGGCCGTGCGCCCCCAGCCCGACCCGGCGCGCCCCCGACTCTCCAGTGCGCCCTCTCCGGCCGACCCTCTTCGCCGGAGTCCTTAGCCCCGGCCGCCCGACCCGATGCCGGCCTCTTCCCGCCCGGCGTACCCCTTCGCCGGCAGCCCTCCGCCCGCGAGCCGCACCCCGCCGAGCTCCGCACGGACCCCGACGTCAGCGCCCTTCGCCGACAGCGTTCAGCGCTGACCCCGCCTTCTCCTGGCTTTTCCGAGTCCAGGCGTGCCCTAGCCGGACTCCGAGTCTATTCCTTGTTCCGGCGAACCGCTGTCCCGACAAATTCTCCTGCTGTCTGTGTTTATTTCTTTCTTTAAATCATCTGAGAGCTCTAGCCGAGCAACCCGAGGTATAACTCCTGTCCCGTTCTATTTTTCATGCTATCTGTGATGAGAATGGTCCCCGATTCCCTCCTGGGAATTCGGTTTTTAGCGACGTCGTAGTTTTGGAACCTTCGGAAAGGTTCTGTTGGTTGTTTTGATCTTTCCGAACTTTTCGGAAAATGGATTTCGGTATATTTTGGGCTTTTCGGATTTTTTCGGTAGCGTTTTATGATGTTTTGGTTGGATTCGGACTTCCGAAATTATTTCGAGTCGTTCCGAATTAATCTGTGGATTGGTTGTGGATTATTTTTATATATATATTTTGGGATTCCCTGGTTTGGGATTTGCAGGAAAATTATCGGCATATTTCCCAGTTTTTGGGTTAACCAAAAATAGAGGAAATGCTGCCGGATTTTTCCGTAAATTTAAAGTATATTTTAAAAATAATTTTAAAATAGATTTCAGAAATATATATTTAATATTTAGATTTTGGGCGACGACCGTATCGGTCAATGGACCCTGGCTAAGTGCAAACGAAACCGATTTCGCCCGGACGTTGAGGCATTAGCCTATATGACGATTGGACCAATATCTGAGACTCACTATTATAATTATTTTAATTTAAATTATTAGTTTATTTATAATTAATTTATAGGAAGATTACAGGACTAACAAGTTTTCTTCTTATTTTAATTCATTGGCCTGTAAGGGCATAAGCCCATTTACTTTTCTGCAAATTTGTAATAATTAGTAACTGTAGTTTTTGGATTTTCTGGTTATGGTGCAGACGCATAATTTAGGATTATTAATAATAATTATAGCAATTTTAGAAGTTCACGTTTTTCTCATTTAAAAAAAAATGTATTTTTATATATATAAATATAAATACCAAGTTTTCCGAATAAATTGATAAATGTAAGTTTTTCCAGAATTAAATATAAATTGATGTTTCATAATTACAACGCACTAATAATCGCGTTTTGCTTGTGTTAGCTAATTAAAAGATTTAAAATTGACTAGGGAACAGTTTAGAGATTTGCAACTAGCTTAGTTAGCATTGGCGATTCTTGGTTTATGAGACAGCTTATCGAATGTAGGATTTCGAGGAAGAGTCTGAACTTCCATCCCGACGTATCAACCTTTCTAGTCCAGTCAAACCTGAGGTAAGTACATTTTGTGTTAGTTTACAATTATTTAGTAATCGTTTTATTGCAAGTTTAAACCACGATACAACACGGAACTCTCTTTGAGAGTATTGACTGTAACTACTGTAACTATTGGGGACTGGGGGAGTAGTGTAATGAGTATGACCACATCCAAACTACTGTAACTACTGTAACTATATTAGCTTACCCCTCATACACACGGGGATAAGCCGTATCTGAACTGTAACAAACCTAAGCCGGTCATATTTCATTGCCTATTCACATCACAGAACTGTAACTGTTTTAAAACTGTAACTGCTTAGTTGATTTTCAAAACTGTTTAAAAGTGCATAATTCTATTATTATTTCAATTGTCAAATTAGCATGAATTGTACTTTGCTCCCTCCTGACTGGAGACCCAACATTTTTAGGTATCACTGATGAGGCTTTGTTTCGCGATATTTTCCGAAGTCCCAACTAGAGGACGATGATTTCGAGACTGATGAGCTGTTTGCCTAAAGTTTTATTTTCTTCATGATGTATGTAGAAAATGGTTTTAAGTTGTATCTTTCATTTCATTGTAAAAGTTTTTAAATTCGGAATAATAAATTGTGGCAATTATTGTGTTATTGATATTACCTGTGAATGGATACAGCTTACAGCCGCCGTCTCAACAACGGTGCAGGCTGGGCATGATCCGATTCGACCCAAAAAATTGGGACCGGGTCGTGACATGCATGCAAATAGATATTCATGTAGTTAGTAATAATAAGTACATTAGACATTAGAAGTTATAGAGTATCCATGCTTTCTAGGCTGAGTTTGAACGGCTTAAGGAGCGGGCGGCTGCTAGTGCACATGCTGCGGGAGAGGCCGGTACTTCCTCGCAGCCCGCTCCAGCTCCGTCGGAGGACGAGCTGTGGGTGACCGCCGCTGGTGGTCTCCACAGGGGTACGTACTACGGTACGGGATCCTATGGTGCCCTAGTTGCGACACAGTCCTCTAGGGCCTTCCATGCTAGTGTGCATGGCCCACAGCCCTCCCAGGAGTCTGCCTGAGTCCAGCAGATGGTGGATTCTGTCTGTGACGAGCTGCTACGACGGATCCAGGAGCAGCACCAGACGGACGATGCCGCGCTAATATCACGATTGGATACACTCGACCGCAGCATTATGGAGCTCTGGGATATGACTGAGAGGACAGAGCGGGGCGTCACTGATCTTAGAGCGTCGACAGAGTGCAATGTGACGGATCTGCAGGCATCACAGCTGTCCATGGGAGAGAGGCTCACGTTGATGCAGGATTCGATGGTTGATATCAGTACGAGGCTGTTATCTACCATGTATTCCTACCACGAGCGACTAGCAGCGTTGGAGCGTTATTGTCCTCCGGGTGCGCCTTCATCGTTGTCGACTCTGCCGGCGTCACTTCCTCCGACTCCACCGACGACACTACCTTCATCGGTGACGATTTCACGGGAGGAGTACGAGATGTTCTTATCCTTGAGGCGCGGCGGTGCCCCTCCTCCAGATCCGCAGTAGTCCGAGTTAGGACAGTTTTTTTAGTGTTTGTTTATCTTGTTTCAGTATTGGTTGTGGATTATTTGTTTGTGTAGACTTTCATTATTGGTTGTGGATTCATGTGGATATTGGTTGTATACTTTGGATCTACGATTACCGACTTTGGATATTTTACTCTTTTAGATTTTTACTCTTGTTTGTGTAGATACATATGTATATTGTGATGTACCGGTGTTGAGTGTTCCACCGAAGGGGTCGGCGAACCCAGGATAAAAATGTGCTTCTGTGTATTTATTGTTATTTATTAAACTGTATGAAGAAAATGTGATTCTGTATTTTATTTTTTATTTTTTTTTGCATTTTTAGCGACGTTTAGCGACGCTTACCGACGTCTATCTGCGTCGCTAAACGTCAGTAAACGTCGCTAAATCACCAGGTATAACGACGTTTACCGACCCATTTTTCCTCTGCCACAGAGTCGGTAAACGTCGGTAAAAAGTAGCATATGTCGCTAAATTCACCGACGTTGACCGACATCAGAGAGACGTCGCCATTTTTTCGACGTTGGGTCGGTGAACGTCGGTGATTAGCGACGTTTATTCAGCGTCGGTAAGCGTCGGTAATGGCGACGATTACCGACGTTTTGCCTGTCAGCGACATGGCTTTCCGCGACCACAGAAAAACGTCGCTAAAAACGTCGGTAAATATGATTAGCGATGCTTTTTGTCATTTTAGCGACGTTTTCTGGCGTCGCTAATATGACCTATTCTGGTAGTGTCTCCCACGAGTCTGGCAATGTACATAGCAACCAAAGTCCTTGAACCTCGTCGTCGAACTTGACTCCCATCGAGGATAGCTGGTCCACCACGTCCTGGAACTCATTCAAGTGATCCGTAATGGATGCACCATCTTTGTACCGCAGACCCATCATCATCCGGATCAGGAACAATTTGTTTATCCCGGTCTTTTTCGCTTACAAAGATTCCAGCTTCTCCCACAACGTCTTCGCATGCTCAATATTGGCAACGTGGTTGTACACATTCTCGTCAATGAACTGCAGCATGTACCCACACACCTGTATATGCTCGAAGTTACAATCCTCATCGAATTTGTCACTGGCTTCTCGGATGCAAATACTGGAAGATGGAGCTTCTTGACGAACAACAAATCCTTCATTTTGCTCCGCCAATAATGGTAGTTGGTACCGTTCAAGTTCACCATGCACACCGGCTTCGCGTCCATCTCTGCTTCCTGGTTTGACTGTCAACTCCTGACACTTCTTTGAACCCAAAGCTCTGATACCACTATGTTGGGAATGAAGCACGGAAACCGTTCTCCCAAACCAGAAAGTCCTGCGAGAGAATCGAGCAAAAAGCACACAAATCAAAAATGCCAAACACAATCGCAGACACAAAAATTTTTGACGTGGAAAACCCTTGCGAAAAAACCACCGGACGATCGGAGTCCAACCCTGAACAACCTCCACTAATGGAATAAAGAGAATACACCCTCTACAAGCTCCTCCCGATCCAACACGGATCACCACAACTCACTTGAAAGAAGAAATTTTTTGATTGCGGACTCCGAAGAACAAAAGATGCCGAAAAATTATTCGAAGCAATCTCTCCTTCACAATAGTCCTTAATCCTCTCTCTCTCTCTCTCTCTCTCAAAGATTGTAAAGCACTCTTGTTTTTAAGATGAGTTCTCAACTAGCATGCATCACCCTTTTATAAGTCCTTGGTAATCCATACATGGAAGACCAATATATATGAAAACTTCCAATATGCATCAATCATATATTTAATGAAAATCCAATCATAATTGGCTTGCCATAATTGGAAGCCCAATTATATGGAAAGCTACTATATGAAGGGTCCAATCATAAATATATGATCAAAGTAAATATGAAAATCCAATCATATATTTCCTTACCATATATGTTCCAAAATAGGATCCATAGGTTGGAAATCCCACCCACTCCAACAATTTGATTGGTTACAAATTACATTAATTCAGTATGGACCCATTAGTATTCTTGATACTAAGATATTACATATATAACACCCCTATATACTACATCTCAATATATTGATATCCCATCCATGACAGTCTTGATGTCAAGGTTTTCAATTTTGTTGGTAACTGGATTGTGTACTACCTATGTTCAATAAAACTATCAGAAAACCTGCAGGTTTAGGCTGCTACAGATTGCTCAGGTTGAAAAGCCTTCATAGGAGTGTTGCTATATGGAGTACATACCAGGGATAAGAGAACTAATCCATCTCGTAAACATACTTAAACCACTTTGTTGAAGTTGAATCAAAGTGGAATGTGAGCACGATCTTGTGGAGCCCTGGCTCAAGCCGTTTGAAGATTATGCTATATATAGTGTTTTCTATGATTAGTTTAAGCAATCTAAGCCAAGAATCCTTGATTGAAGCTTCATAAACAGAACCAATTAGGGACGAGCAACGGTTCGGTTCGGTTCAAACCGAATCAAATATATGAAAACCGAAATAATCGTAAACTGTAATTCTCAAAACCTAAAACCGAATTGTTTTTATAAAACTGAACAAAACCGAACTGAATTAATTCAGTTCAGTTTTCGTTGGTTCGGTTTTATGCGCCAATGTGCCGGACCTTCAAATTTTTAACAAAATGAGCATATTTAAATAACACAATTTTAAAAAAATATTGCATTATTGTATTTATTAATTATTATATTATATAGAGTGAAAAATATTAGTATATATAGATTGAGATGCATGTAATCCAATGGTTCGAGCTTTTAAATTTAAAAACTCATGAGTTCCTACCAGATTTTTGGTATAAAAAAAATATTTTTATTTTTCTACTTTCTACCCAAATATGGTCTTATAAACTAGTTGTGGTCAAAGACAAACTAAGTGAGACGAACGAAACATAAGTAGGGTAGGGAGTTAAATAGAGTAAAGTAAGAAGGAAACCTGTATAAAAACCTTAACTATAAAAGCTCTGGATCTATTTTTCTCGTTTTTTGTTCCATAAAAATAAAGTAGGGTAACCAGGAAAAATGTATAAAAGCTTTCACTATAAAAAGTCCAAATCTAATTTTCTCATTATTATTATTATTATTATTATTATTATTATTATTATTATTTTGACGGTGTCCAGCGTATCACTCCGGACATTTTGTACACAATTCCAATAATACGTTTCGGTGACTCGATCTTCTGAGCTTTCGTCATTCAGCCAGAATTTTATGTCTCTTTTTGCTAATCACCATAAAAATCACTCGGATCCGACGCACTTTTTTCTCGTTTGTCATATTTCGATTTGAATCGATTTTCGGTTTTCAACTGTAGAACCAATGAATGAATCAGCTGGATGCACAATCACTCTACACTACTGCAGCTCAACAACTCTTCCTGCATGACAATTTCATGTGAGAGCCCATCTCAGTCAACATAGAGTACAACATGTTCTTCTTCCCAACTGTAATCCCTTCTTCCATTGAACTATCAAGACCATCGACCTTCTCTCCCACCAAGCTAACCCCTGCTTCCTTCTTCAGCCCATTCTCCCTCATCTTCTCCCTCACCTTCTCCACATCATCCCATCTTCCCTCCGCGGCATACATATTCGACAGCAGCACGTACGGCCCGACCTCTCTAGGCCTAATTTCTATCATCTTCTTCCCTACAATCTCACCGAGCCGGCAATCGGAGTGAGCGCTAGATGCCGACATTAGAGCTCCCCACAAGGACTTGGACCGGTCGCCCTTCACCTTCCTCGCGAGCTCCTCCGATTCTTCCAGCAATCCGGCTCGGCCTAGGAGGTCCACCATGCAGCCGAAGTGGTCCACCTTGGGATCGATACCGTAGATGCGAACCATCCTATCGAAGCACCACCACCCTTCCACCACCAACCCTCCGTGAGCGCACGCGCTCAGCATGCATACGAAGGTCGTCTCATTCGGTCGTGGCCCCGCAGCCTCCATCTCCCGAAACAACTCGATCGCCTTCTCTCCGCAGCCGTGCAAGCCGTAGCCGCCGATCATAGAATTCCACGACACGATGCTACGCTCCTTCATGGAGTCAAACACCTCCCTTGCCGATTCCATGGCCCCGCACTTCGCATACATTGTAAGAAGGGCGGTCGACAGAAGCACGTCCGGTTCTTTCACTTCCGTCTTGACCAACGAGTGTACCCACTTCCCCCTTGCGAGCTCGCCTAGGCTCGCGCAAGCTGTGAGCACGCTCATGAACGTCGCATTGTTCGGCTTCACCTCCCCGGCTGCCGTCATGGCATCGAACAACTCCAGGCACCCCCGATACTCCTTAACCCGCGCATACACTGCCAGCATGACGTTCCAAGACACCACGTTCTTCTGGGGCATCGAGTCGAAGATCCCGCGGGCGAGGCCGGCCTCCCCGGCCTTGGCGTACCCGTCGAGCATCGAGTTCCACGAGACCACGTCCCTCTCCGGCATCCTCGAAAATAGCTCCACCCCTCTCTCCGTCTCTCCTGCCCCCATATGTCCCGCGACCATCACGTTCCAAGTGATCAAATCCCTCTCCCCCATCGCGTCGAACAGCCCCCTCGCAGAATCCACCATCCTGTTCTTGACCAGCCCGTCCACCATCGAGTTCCAGCCGACCAAATCCGACTCGGACCCGCCGTCGAACACCTTGAGAGCAGAAGCCACGTCCCCGAAGCAGGAGTACATATGTATCAGCGAGTTCCTGATGAAGAGGTCGCTTCCGAAGCCGAGCTTCTGGAGGCGCGCGTGCGCGGCCCGGCCGTCGGGCTCCAGCGCGAGGTGCGCGAAGAGCTTGGCGAGGAGGGGGAACGTGAAGTGGTTGGGGCGTGCCGACAGGGAGTGGGCTCTGTAGAAGGAGAGCGCGGAGTCGGGTTGGGAATGGGCGAGGAAGGACCTGATGATGGTGTTGTGCATGAACGCGTCGGGGCTCGGGAGGAGGGAGAAGAGCGCGGCGGCGAGGGGCGGGGAGGAGGAGGAGAGGGACTTGACGGCGCGGCCGGCGAGGAAGGGGTCGTGGTGGAGGCCGGAGGCGAGGAAGTGGGCGAGGACTTGGGGGTTGGCGATGTTGGTGATGGTGAGGAGCGGAGGGTTAGGGTTAGGTTTTGGTTTTGGGGGCCATATGGATTTGGGGATTTTGTGCTTGGGGAGTTGGGAGTTGAAGAGTTTGGTGATTTGGAGGGGGGAGAGGTGGTAGGTTGGCTTTCTTGGTTTCACTGCCATTTCTTTTTCAAAATTTGGGGGAATGGAGGGAAATGTGTGTTGAGGTTGGGTTTTATAGGTTAGTTTGGATCTTTCGTTTCTACTTTTATGTCCCTAAACCTATTCGCTCCTATTGGTTTGTGGGTCTGGTCGACTAAAAAGAGCCAAAGAACAAACGGGAAAAAGTGTGTCGGACCCGAGTGATCCTTACGGTGGTCAGCGAAAAGAGAGAAAAATTATGGCTGAAAGACGAAAGGTCAGAAGATCAAGTCACCGAAGCATATTATTGGAATTGTGCACAAAAAATTGGGAATGTTACGTTGGACACCGTTAAAAAAAAAAAAAGGAAAGAAAATAGTGAGAAAATTAGATTTTGACTTTTTATAGTAAAGGCTTTTATACATTTTTCCTGGTTACTCTACTTTATTTTATAGTTAAGATTTTTATACAGGTTTCCTTCTTACTCTACTCTATTTTACGCTCTATCCTACTTATATTTCGTTCGTCTCACTTAGTTTGACTTGACCACAACTAGTTTATGGTGGTCAGCAAAAAGAGACATAAAAATTCTGGCTGAATGACGAAAGCTCAGAAGATCAAGTCACCGAAACGTATTATTGGAATTGTGCACAAAAAGTCCGAAATGTTACGTTGGACACCGTCAAAAAAAAAAAAAAAAAAGGAAAGAAAATAGTGAGAAAATTAGATTTGGACTTTTTATAGTAAAGACTTTTATACATTTTTCCTGGTTACTCTACTTTATTTTTATGGAACAAAATAACAAAAAAAATAGATCTAGACCTTTTATAGTTAAGGTTTTTATACATGTTTCCTTCTTACTCTACTCTATTTTATTCTCTACCCTACTTATGTTTCGTTCGCCTCACTTAGTTTATCTTGACCACAACTAGTTTATAAGACCATATTTGGGTAGAAAGTATATAAAAAAATAAAAAATTATACCAAAAATCCGAGAGAAACTCATGAGTTTTTAAATTTAAAAGTTCGAATCATTGGATTACATGCATCTCATTTTTTTTAAAAATTTAAATGGAAAAAAATGTAGGACCTAAATATAAAAATAATGTCAATAGTCGTGGAATTTTAGTGCACCAATCTCTATGAATGTCTTAGTTTGAGGACATCTCCGCTCAGCCATAATGCTGGGACATACAAGTACGCATCTTTCTTTCTTCATATCCTCTAGAACTACTACTTTTTTTCAAGACTTTATTTTCTTTGCCTATTAATTACAAACTTTTTAATAAAAGGTTTCTAAACATCAACTTTTTGTCAGGTTATTTGCAGGAGTTTCAAACTATAAAGACTGCTTCAATTGAACCTGCATACTCAGTCTCAAGTTGTTAAACGGGCCGGGCCGGGCCGGCCCGAAGCCCACATTGGACGGGCTGAACCGGGCTCGGGCCAAGTCCAGCCCGGACCGGAGCAGAAAGCGGGCCGGGCCTGGCCCGGCCCGGTGAGGAAAATTGCAGCCCAGCCCGGCCCACAGGACCGGTGGGTGAGGGGCTGGGCCGGGCCGGTTCGGGCCAGCGGGCCGGGCCGGGCCCGGGCTTGGGTTGGGCCGGTCCGGGCTTGGTTTTTGATTTTTTTTTTAAAAAAAAATTGATAAAGTTTATGTTAAAAGTATATAAAAGTTTATAAAGTTTATAAAGTTTTTATTTGAAAAAATTGATATTTTTATTTGTTTAAGTTAAATTTTTAAAGTATATAAAATTATTTATAAAGTTTATTCGAAGTGTATAAAGTTTATTTAAAGTTTTTTTAAGTATTTGTATAAAAAATATTTTTTTTTATATTTTTTAATTTATTTAGTTTGTTTGAGTTGTTAATTTAAATTATTTATATTTTACTTACTTACTTTCTTTTAAGTAATATAATTTATAATTTATTTAGTTTTTTTAAATTACTTATATTTTACTTACTTTCTTTTAAATTATTTACTTTCTTTGTTTGTTTTTTTTGAAAGTATAATTTTTTAAAGTATAAATTATTTACTTTTAAAAATTATTTACTTACTTTCTTTGTTTGTTAAAGTATACATTGAAAGTATAAATTAGAAATTTTTAAAGTATAAATTTTTAAAGTATTCATTGAAAGTATAAATTTTTAAAGTATAAATTTCAAAACGTGTAAATTTTTAAAGTAAAAATTTCGAAAGTGTAAATATCAAAGTTAGTATTCATACCTTTACCTCATTCTTCTTGCTCCGCTCCAAATGATTCACCCATTCTAAGCGATTCGAAGTCTAGCTCGTTGATGTCGGCACTTTCATCTACTTTGTTTTGAGTTCTTTTCTCGGCTTGGACCCAGTCTTGAACACATACACATGCTTCCAAGATATCTGACAGCAACCGGCTTCTCTTCTTGCTCAAAATTCTTGAACCTGTACTAAAACATGACTCCGATGCTACCGTGGACACCGGGACCATTAGTAGATCACGTGCTATCATAGAAAGTACAGGATATCTTTTTTCGTGTTTTTTCCACCATTCTAAAATGGTGAAGTGAGTGGAAGAATCGTCTTCTTCCTCATAAGAACTAAGGTATAAAGACAACTCTTGGGTCGGTTGGGAAGATTGTTTTTGTTTCTTTCGTTGTAGTATACTTTTGGCGTGTGTCAACTTAGACACCAAACCAGAGCTACTACTACTACTAGGCCCTTGAGTTGGGCGGGGAGTTGGTGCTTTGTCTTCATAATGAATAACTAATCTATCCAAAGCTAGCTTAACTTCTACTTTTGTGCCACTAACATCAATATTCATGTTCTCTCCAAAGTCATCTAACAATGCATCTACACCATCTAATTGATTCTAGGATCAAAAATTGAAGACAAGCAATACAATAAAGGTACATCGCCCCAATATTTTTTGAATTTTGCTTCCATTTTCTGTACAACGTAAGCAAAATGGTGGGCAGTTCTATATTTAGAAAATAAGAAAGAAATGTTACAAAGTTCTTGTAAAGCTAAGCAAGAAGTTGGATAGTAAACACCGGAAAGAGTACGTGTAGCATTGTAAAAAGTTTCTAAAAATTCACAAATTGAAGAAGCAACTTCCCAATCATCCTCAGTTACTTGAAATTCAAAATTGAGATCCGTGTTACAATATATGTAATAGGATCTCTAAAGGGAATTGCGGACTTCAACATTAAATAAGTTGAGTTCCATCTATGTGGAACAAATGTAAGCGTAATTTTGCTTACTTGTCCAAATATCAGAAGTAATGGCTATTTGACTAACATGCAAAAGACTTTCTTTTAAAGCCGCTTTTTTCTCATAAAAAAGTCTAATAGTCTCTTTTCTAGCGGCGCCTCTAGCCACTTTACTAAAACAAGGATTTAAAGAAGATGTGGCATAATCATATAAATTCTCACTTTCACCCGCAGTGAAAGGAAGTTCATCAGAAATCAAATATTTTGTAAACTCAGTTTTATGCCGAGCGGCAGAATAAGAAAACGTACCCATTGACGATTCCGTGCTACCTCCAGCAAAATTTATTTGAGTTTGAGATGCAGAAATTGTGTCATTCCCGTAGCAGGTCTCGTAGTGTCTTGAAATTGTACCCGTGCCACCTCCAGTCTTCCATTTGTATATGTTGGCACATTTCTTGCACTGTGCCGCGTACGCTATTGGATTTCCTTTCGGATCTAAAACAAGAGAATCATCGGGATTAGTTTGATAAAGAATAACAAAAAATTTCCAATACTTTGATTTTTTTCTTTCTTTTTGGCACATTCCGAGTGGAACTCGCAATTTCAGGAGGGGATCCTACTAATTCTTCAGGAGTATCATCAGGAATAGGATTTTGCTCAAAATAAGTATTAAAATATTCATAAGTATTTCCGGCATCACCGGTAGGTGGGTTAGAACCTTGTCCGGCCATTATAAAAAATTAATGTAAATTTTTAGAAGAGAGGGAGAGAAGAAAAATACACCGAAAAAAAATTCCCGAAAAATAAAAAAAGAGTAAGTAATATTTAATAAGTAAGAGAGGGAGAGAGAGAGTAAGAAAAATACAAACAAATTTTGTTCAAACAATATAAAACAATTTTGAATTTTTAAGAGAGAAAGAGAAGAAAAAAATATTAAATCGGACGCCGGATTTCGGAGCTTGAGCCTTGAGCGGGGTTGGGAGCTTCTTCGCAAACTGATGGAAAGCCGGATTTAGTTTAGAGAAACTTGTATGAAGATTGAATGAGTGAATTGTGTATGAAAAATGAATTTTATGGGCTATTTATAGGATTTTCCCATGCCAAATGACCCCCTCTACCCTCAAAATAGAGTTGTTGGAGTGGTTTTTTGGTCATTTTCTTGAAAATGACCAAAATACCCCTCCAACGTTTTAATAACAGCTATACCAAAATACCCCCTCCAATTCAAAAAAATAAAAATAAAATAAAAATAAAATAAAACCGGTTCAGACCGGGCTAGACCGGGCCGGGCCGGTTCGGGCCTACCGGGCCTAACGTTAACATTTAAAAAAAAAAAAAAAAAAATTCCGGTCCGGGCCGGACCGGGCTTGGGCTCGGAGGGGGAGGCCCGACCCGGACCACTGGGACGGGGGGGGCTGGGCCGGTCCGGGCTTCGTCGCGGGCCGGGCCGGGCTAATAGGGCGGCGGGCCGGGCGGGCTCGGGCCGGGCACCGGGCCGCCCGGCCCATTTTACAACTTGAACTCAGTCCCATATATAAGTCCTCCCTCAGTCCTCAGTACATCCACAACTTCACATTGTGACCGTCATTAGTTTGTAGCAAAGAATAAAATGAGCCCAGTGAAGATACTGACGGTCTCCTCGTCGTCGTCGCCGCAGCGACGACGAGGATGGTCTCGTGCAGTGAAGCGCCGTCTCCATCGCCACAGCCGCAGACGGATGACGGCGTCGGGGATCTCGTACTGGAGAGCCAGTTCCTGGAGTTCCTGGGGATAGACATGGGCAAGTGCTGGAAGTCTCTGCTCAAGACCAAAGGCTGCACGATCGACACCGCGAAAACGTTCCTCAGCATGAAGCTCAGCGTAAGCCCCCAGTGCTGCGAGGTCATTCTTGGGTTCAACCAGCACTGCCCCCCTCTCGCTCCCCTCGTCTTCCAACTGCTGCGTGCAAGCCTTAGTGAAATCCAATCATTATGAAGTTAATTTGTTTCTTCATTTAGAGCAAGTATGATCATTTACTTCTCAAATTCAAACATAAATTTTGCTTTCGTTCTTGAAGCTAAATGTGTGTAGATTGAGTGCTGAATTGATCTGGAGAAAATTAATAACAAGATTGCTTGTAGCATTACTACATAATACATGTGATCAATTCTTCAAATAACGACTGGACTTTTTTTTCGACAGAAAATTAATGTGGTTCATCTTCTCTAGTTGGGAGGAAATGGTTGTATTAGTTTTCACAGATCCCCTAAATTTCCTTGCTTCCTCTAGTCCCTTTTTTCCCCTTCACTACCAAGTCCATCTCCAATGGGCTTCCCTATTGCTAATTTCTTTTTTTTTAATAAATTTTTTCCTCCCAATGGAGAATTCTATAACAATTTCAATCATGTGGCGGTGAGATAGGATAGAAAATTTCTATGAGGATTTTTTCATATAGAAATCTGATACAAATTCTTTATCTATCAATTCTCTATCTATTGTAGCAATTAATATTGGGCTTCACATCCTTAAATTGATTGTTTCAATTTTTGACATGTATGATAGAAATGGAGGACTATTGGAGAGTATTTGTATGTGTTCGATTTCTATATAGAAACTCTACCAATTATGATAGAAATTTTCATAAGATTATCAAATTATCCCGCTGATAAACCACTTCTCCATGTGCTAAGTGCTAAGACATTGTGAAGAATGGTTTCGAAATCTCTGAAATCCGGCAGAAAAGCCAGAACCAGTAAAATCTTTTTTCCTTTCTTAATGCTGTGCTGTGTGTAACTTAATTCTTAGCACAGTATGGAAACTTTAATTCTCTTTTCTTTCATGTATTCTCTACTTTTTCTAAAATCGGAAATTAGGTCTCAATTGTTTCGCAGAATCAAGAGACCCAGGATCATGAGATTGGAAAAGAAAAGTCATATTTTCCTATATTTAGGTGCCAAAGGAATTAAGGAGGAAAGGAAAGTGATTTTCAATGGAAAGAAAATTAGAAGAAAAAAATGGTTCATTTCATTTTCTCACCTTTAAGTATTCACTTTTTCTTCTAATTTTCTTGGCATTTCCAAACACCTGGAAAAAAATCGATAGAAATTATAAGTTTCAAAAAAAAAAAAAAAAAAAAAAAAAAAAAAAAAAAAAAAAAAACAAGAAATTGATTTCATTTCCTTTTCTTTCCTTTCCGCAAACCAAACGAGGCCTAAATGTTAACAGTTGGTTACTTTTCCTACTTAATTCTAAAGGCTGTGGATGAATTAACGGATAGTTGGCTACATGAATGCAATGTTTGATGGCAAATTAACACCCTTTAAACACCAATAATTGTATTTGTATTCACAATTAAGAACAGGCTCCATGGCTATACGCTTGAGCCACTACCGGCATTCTGAGAACCAGTCTTTCTAGATTTATGCTAAAACACGCGCTCTCTGATACTTGTGGTTCTCACAAAACTTTTCATGGACCATAAACTAAGTCTAAGTGACAAGGTGAATTGAATCGTTTCGGTGATTCAGAAGTTGGCATTGTAATAAATGCAGGAAATTGGAAGGAAAAATGAATCCTTGGGCCGGACGGATGGAGAGAACTATGTTTTTTACGTATATTTTTTCCTTTGGAAACCATTTTCTTTCTCCAGCTTCATTTTCTTTGGCATCCAAATACAGAAAATGACTTCTTTTTCAATGTCCTAATTCCGCAAACTAAACATGGCCTTATCAGTTTTTGAGTTATCGAGTAATGGTGAGGATTATGAGCCTTTGTGATCCATCTTTTATGAATATTTGGTGCATTTGTGTGATTCTAAATAATTATCCTCTCTTGCAAATTTGCATCTTTGCCATTAACAAAACCATTAAAGATATTTACATAAACAGATGAAACATAAAACGCTTCAAGTACTGTAAACACAGGGCCGGCCCTGGCCCAGGGCGGCCAGGGCGACCGCCCAGGGCCCCAAGGAATTTAGGGGCCCAAAAAATTTATTTTAACATATATATGTATATTTATAATCTTGTACCTAAAATAGAACAAATATGTAACATTATTCTTTTCTAACACAAAATAATTGTGGTTTTGTGGTTATTATGTTAATCTTGCATTCTAGAGGTCCTAGGTTAAATTCTTGGTTGTAGCATTTTTTTAATTTACTTTTATTTCAGTTTTTTATTATACATGGGCTCCATTTATATGGGTCCCATTTTGAAAGTTTGTCCAGGGCCCTATGAACTCAGGGCCGGCCTGTGTAAACAGCTATAAATTGTAGCTTCACCTATTAGGGGAAAAAAAACATTACAAATATATGTATGGATGAACTTCAGCAATGGCAGAGGTTTTATTATATTTTCTAAAACAAGCCCAGAACTTCAAGGGGCAGTCTCTTTGTACTCCACAGAATAGTTGCAGAACCTTCACAAAGTACCATACAGTTACATATTTCACAGAATTAATTAAGCTTTTACACACAACTTACTTTCAGGTCAAGCAAAATGTGAGGATGAAGAAGAGAAATCAAATTTAGGATGCTGCTCGTTTGCCCTCGGACTGTGACCGCAGACCACGTGTCACCATTCCATTCACAAGAATTCCAGTGACGTGACAGGAGGTTCAATGAAATTCGGCCACGTGGCCTTCGGTCACATTCCGCGGTCACCGACCTCGGACAAAATATTATTTTCCTTAAATTTAAGCGCTCTCTCTCTCTATCTTTACCATTTAGGCACTGGACTCCTCATCATCGTCCTCATCATATTTGCCTTCCAACTTGATGCACCTGTACCATCTGGCACACACCAGGTACACCACAAAATCCACAGTGGTCAGGGCCGCGAGCAGGAAGTAGAACCTGTCCATGTGCCCCCGGTTGAGGTTCCCCGGTATCCACCCCGGCCGGTCCTCCGCCTCGGTGATCTTCGTCACTATCGACACGATCATGCTGCTAACGTAGTTCCCCAGCGATATCGACGTCATGCAGAGGGCGCTGCCGAAGGTCTTCAGCCGTCCGGCGTCTGCCCGTTGAAGAACTCCAGCTGCCCGACGTACATGAACACCTCGGACGCGCCTATCAGCACGTACTGAGGTATCTGCCACAGGATGCTCACGGTGCTGGCCGTGTTGCTGCTGCTGCAGCCCCTGCACACGTGCTGCAGCCTGTAGACCTCGACCGTCCCTGCGGAGACCATCGCGACGACCGCGACGACCAGGCCAAGCCCCATGCGCTGGAGCTCGGTGAGGCCCCTGGCGCCGTCCTTCCTGAGCCTGCTGACGAGGGGCTGGAGGACGCGGCGGTAGAAGAAGATGAAGCCGCGACGCTGAGGATGTCGAAGGCGGACATGCTCGCGGGGGGGACGTGGAACGACGCGACGGACGTGCGCATGACGGAGCCCTGCTCGACGAAGAGGGAGGCCATCTGGGTGAAGACGACGGAGTAGAGGATGGTGCAGAGCCAGATGGGGAGGAGCCGGAGCAGGCACTTGAGTTCCTCGACCTGGGTGACGGTGCACAGGCGCCACGGGTCTCGGAGGGATGGCTGCGCTTGGAGCTCGACCTCGTCGTTGTGGTCTATCAGCGCGGCTCGGTCCAAGAACCTTGCAAGTGATTGCCATTAGTACCCCATTGGTCATTGGTTAGAGAAAAGAAAAATCTACTGCCCACAAATGTGTTGCACACAATATGTTGCATGTAATCCTGAAACATCTACTTGTATTGTTTCAATAAAAAATAATTTTTTTTAAATTAATACCATTAACTATTTTAGTTTTCTAATTTAATACCATAAACTTTGTTCAACTTGATCCAAAAGTTTAAAAATGACGAATTATCTCCGCATCCCCCTTCCCCCCCCCCCCCCCTCCCCCCCCCCCCCCCCCCCCACACAACTGGGGAGGAAGAGGCAACTGATGGGGAAGAGGGTAAAGGGGGATGGGGGAGGTAATTTAGTTTTAAACTTAATGATATCAAGTTGATACCGATAAAAGTTGTATTAAGTTTAAATACTTGAGTAGTTGAGGGTATCAAATTGTAATTTAGTGTTTTTTTATTCTATTGAAATTTGCTACTTATACAACTCTGGACAACTAGTTATCATATACGAAAGTAGACTAAGCTCGACTTACTTGAAACTTTCTGTATGAAGTATCTTTCTGCCTCCAACGGACGCTTCCTCCTTCCCATCCTCCTCGTACAGAACCCAGCACCCACCGTCCGGCGGGGCCACCTGTACCGTCGACTTCTTCAAGGCGGCCGAGATGACCTGGCACACCCTGGAGAGGGGGTTGCCACGTGGCTTGAAGTGACGGTAGCGGGGTGTCCCGACGAGGAACAGGACCAGAGCGAGGAACGCGGAGCCCGCCGAAGCCCAGAAGCCCAGGGCCCACATCCCCTGGTCCTCGAAGTATACCAGGAAGGTGTTGGAGAAGAGGGAGCCCAAGTTGAGGGCCAGGTAGAAGTAGCTGAAGAAGGTGACCTTGGAGTGGGCCTCTTTGGGGTCCTCCTCATCAAACTGGTCAGCCCCAAAGGTGGCTATGTTGGGCTGGTACCCTCCATTCCCTAGGGCAACCAAGTATATGGAGAAGTAGAACAGGGATACCTCTGCCCCGGAGTGGGGCCCACATGGGGTGTTGTGATCGCCACAGCCAGGGGGGTTCAGTAGGAACAGGTAGGATGACAAGGATAGCAACACCAACCCCTGTTAAACCAATTGAATCAGTGTACTCGGGTTAGTTCGAAATAGCAATACGTGTCCCATTCTGCTCGTTAGTTGGATGAAATAAAAATCATATACGATTATAAATATTGTTCGCTGGATGAATTGTGGAAAGGTAAAGTCTTGCGAATTTATGGTGATTTGGGACACTCACGATTACAAAAATAGCTTGGAAAATAGCACAGGTCTTGTACCTTCCCCAGTAGGAGTCACTGAGAAAGGCGCCGAGGAGGGAGAAGAGGTAGACGGTGCCCGTCCACTTGCTGACATTGTTGGCTGCGTCGGCGTTGTTGAGCTGCAGCACCCTTGTCAGGAAAAGCACCAAGTTGACGCCGACACCGAAGAATGCGAGTGTGGCTAGGCCTTGATTCACTGATCACATTTATACACGTACGTATACATGTTAGTCTACAAATATCCAAGTAAACATAGCATACCATAAAACTTCATCAGGAAGACATTAACTTATAAGCTTCTTCCAAGTAATGTACTTCTACAGAATTGACCTCTTAAAATTTTGATGAGTTTTTATTTCCTTTTCTTTTTTAATTTCGTAACCGTTATTTCTTTTTTTACATATAGCTAGTACTCTTTTTTCTTCTGCAACAAAGCCAGATCAAAATTCTTATGGCACGAGTTCAATAATATGAGCTTGGCAACATTTTAGTGTGTCATAGTATAGTCTGTTAAAACTCGACCATGAAGGTCCCTTGGATAAAAACTCATTTGATTCCTCTATTTCTCAACCCGATGATGAGTTTCGTGAGAGAAAAATTAGTTTACTTTCATTGGTAGTGAAATTCACGTGCAAATTACAAGTTTTTGTTTGAGTTCTTAATCGAATTTCTGTAGTCAGAAATATTTCTGAAACACTCTTTGTTGACAAGTCTTTATGTAAAGCTCCTCTACCCACCCTTTATACATTAAATAAATTTATTTTTAAATATACTGAAATGACTGTTATGCCCTTTTATTTATAACCTAAGTTTTGGGCCTTCTCATTCCCCCTCACACAAACCCGTTTCAATTAATATATTTATAAGATTATATGTTTAATTTTTGTATCTCCAACTACAACAAATTAAAACGATTATAACCATTTAGATTATTTTACAACCACATAATCATGTTTATAACCATTTAGAACTAACCAACTGGGACAATTATAACCAGTACCTTCACCAAATTTTAAACATTTATCATGTTATTTTATATATTTTTCACTTTCTATTCGTACATATATTATGTAACCCGATTTATTAATTTTCTAATCGTAGAAAATCTCATGCACTAACATACAAACTAAAATATAACCAATTATGATCATTTGTTATAGGTATAACCAATTGTAACAATCTATAATTAATTATGATTAAATACAACCGCATGTAGCTAATGATAATAGACCATGTAAACTCAACTTTAACTTATTGTAAGACTAGTGGATAACCCGTGCCATAATGGCACGGACACGAACCCGACCTTCCCGACGTAGGCGTGCAGGCACCGGGCCAGCGCCAGGGAGTTCTGGACGGAGATGCGGCCTCCGAACCCGGCCTTCTCGACGTAGGCGTGCAGGCACCGGGCCAGCGCTAGGGACCCGAACCCGGCGGAGGCGGACACGGCAAAGACCACGGTGGCGGCGTTCGGGGCGGGCGTGGGGCCTCATGGAGGCGAAGGCGTGCAGGGCCGTCGCGGGACGTCCGAGGACGGCGAGGCCCGAGACATCCATGGTCCAGGAGACGACGTCCCTGTGCGGCATTCCGTTGAACACCCGCATGACGTGGTCGGCTGAGCCGCGTCGGGAGTAGGCAGTGAGCAGGACGGTCTGCACGAAGGGGTCGGGCCGGAATCCGAGGAGGAGGGCGTGTGCGTGGAGCGACCTGGTGGCGGCGACGGTGGTGGTGGTGTTGAGTAAGGAAGAGAAGGTGTGGGAGTCGGAAGGGACGCGACGCGGAGCATTTGGGGGTAGATGGAGAGTGGGTCGTCGGAGATGGCGATGGCGGTGTTGAAGGAGAAGGGGTTGGAGTTGGTCATGGCGGAGAATAGGTAGGCGGCGAAGGAAGGGTCGGCGTCGGCGTCGGCGGCGCGGTGGAGGAGGTTGTTTGCGACGAAGGGGTTGCGGAAGAGGCCGGCGACGACGGCGTGGGCGAGGATGGAGCGGATGCGGCGGAGGGAGGGGCGGTGCAAGAGGAGCTGGAGACGGGGGTGCCGTTGGAACAACGGTTGCTCCGCACCCAACATGGGACCTCCTCCTCCCTTATAGAGAGAGGGACAATTTAGTCCTTTCATCATCGTTGAACCATAGTACATGAGTCGGACCAAAAATCCACTGTGCTTTATATTATAGATATATAACGGAGTAAGCCAATTGTACCCACTATATATATGATACAATTATAACTAATAGACTAAACTTATAACCAATGCATTTTTTGTTATAATTATTTTTGTTTGCTATAGTTTGTAATAATTGTCTTCGAGAGCAAGTTTCTCGCAATAATTTTTTTGGAACACATACTAATGGAGGAGTGATCTTTAAAAAAAAATCTATGGATGAACGAGTGATTTCTTTTCTTCCTTATCATGTAATGTGGAGAGAAAAGAGTATATACTTAGTGATATTTGATTTATCACTAATTCCAAAAAAAATATTACAAATCTCCCTAAAATTCTCATCAATAATTTTTGTACATGGTTAGATCTTATTTTAATTGACTATAATTAAGTTAGTTTTATTTGGGTATAGTTGATCTAGATGGTTATATTTATAATTCCGGTGGGAGCGTTCGCCACAATTATCTTCTTTCAAATATATATATATATATATATATATATATATATATATATATATATATATATATATATATATATATATATAAAATTCGGTTCAAACTGAACAGAATAATCGAAAACTGAATTAGACCGAAAATCGAATAAGCAAAACCGAACCGAAATGGTCCATAACTGAATCAAACCGAACCGAATTAAATCGGTTCAATTTTCGGTTTGTCGCTTTATTTACGTTTATATATATATATATATATATATATATATATATATATATAGTAAGTTTTTGGTTTTGGACGGAAATTGAAATTCAAAACCGAATCGAATTTTTTTAAACCGCTTATTCAGTTCGATTTCGGTCCAAAACCAAGTTATGCTCACCCCTAAGCTCAAGTGAGAGGGATGAGAGGAATCCTCCTCATGGGTTGTGGGTTCTAGCTCGGAGGAAAGCAAAAGCAATTTAATTAATTTTCAATCAATAATTAAATTGGTGATATGTGGTGCGGACCTTCTTGGGTCTTCTGCCCCGACAGCAATGGTGTGACCCTACTAAAGGAAAAGATAAAGGTACAATACATGGACGGAAAATAAAGACTCTATAACTTAACTTAGGAAGGGAGGAACAAAAATGAGAATTTTTTTTTTTTTTTTTTTGAATTTTTAAAGCTGGTTGGTTTGAAATAGGAGGTTGTAGCAAAGAGATTTGTCTACAGGAAGGTCTACCATGTTAGGAAAGTTGTAGGCAGCGTCCTTAAATTCTCCTTAAAACTTTTTCGAATAACATAATTCCTTCGTATCATATTTGGAGAAAAAATTATACCAAAATAGATGACAAACAGACAACAAGTTATACCGTTCACTTTTTTTGATGACAAAATTAATTCTCTTAAACACTACATCCATAGACCTGTAAGATATGAC